>JAQFXT010000131.1:0-74904 GCA_034683725.1 Strigamia crassipes
TATGAAAAAGAAAGGATTTTACGCAGTTTCAGATGCAGAATATTTGAAACGAAGCGAAACGGTATAAACATTTAACTGAAAAAAAAAAATACAAAACACATTTGGAATTTTATTGTCTATTCCTTAACAATGAAATTTCTTATGCGTATTTGTAAATATTGATTTTTGGTACGTCCTTATTTTCGTAGAACATAACTGGTGCACAAACGCATCCTCAGTGCATGAGTTTTAGTGAATTCTTTCATCTATTGTAACCTACGAAACTCCCGGTACTGATATAATTTTTTAAATTAAAAACTGTTTATTAAATTGTACGGTTTAATTTTAGATTTATGACGTTATTTTTTTTTAAAAATTTAAAATTATCTAAACCTGCATGAATTATGCTCATCCTTCGCTCTCTGCCTCAACTCTCTCTCTCTTTCTCTCTCTCTCTCTTTGTTGGGTAATTGACGACATTAAAGCAGTCATTATGAGACCAGACTTGACCTGATAAGTGTTGAAATCACAAGTTACCTACCTTTAGATTTTTTATTACGACCTTACCATTTGTTTAAAAAAAATTAAATGAAATCTTGAAGTGTCTAAATGAAAGTTCAATAACCATTTAATTACACATCCAAAATAACCGATACAGTTAAACAACATTTTTTAATATTATTATTTTGAATTAGTTCTTCGACCGTAATTTAACAACACAAAAGTAATTTAAATGATACATTGGCAAATACCATTTTTATTTAGCTGAACACACTACAACCTTTATACATTAATACATAATACTTTTTTTAATTCAACAACGCTCAGTTATTAAGTACAGTGGGTGTCGACTATAAAAGAAAAGTGTTGCATAAAGAAAAGTAAATTTTTATCAGTTTTAGCAGAAGTAAAAGAGAGCCAATACACCCACTCGTGGCTCGCTTAATTTAATTAAGTTTCTTGTAAGTTGAACTTGTATTTGGGTTTCGGCGTCAGCTGCAGTAGCAGCTAAAGACTAATTCCTCAACTCCTCCCCATTTTCTCTCTCACCTACTAATCCACATGAGTTGGTCGGTGATTGATGATCGCATCAGCTGTGTCAAATGGCCAGGGTAGGGGATGGGGTGGGTAGACTCATATAGGGAGGGATTCCCTTCCTTCAGGAATCTGACATTATTGAGCTGCACAGCACAATATTGGCGCGCGCGCGCTCAAGGCACCCTAGTTATGCCACGCGCGTTTATATTGATGTATGAAACATTCTCCCCACGCCCCTCCATCTAATACCATCTATTTTAATTACGTACTCTCCCTTTTGCTGTCCCCTTACCTCTCAGCCTTCATTCTGTCAAAGTGAGTTTACCACCAATTTCATGGACGTTCATGCTAACTTCATGCCGTGTTTTGTTGCAGTCTTTTCGGCGTCAAATGCGCTTCCTGTCACGTGCCAATCCCGCCGTCCGAGTTGGTCATGCGGGCAGCCGAAAGAGTTTTCCATTTGGCTTGCTTTGTATGTGTAGTATGCGGGCGCCGGCTACAAAAAGGCGAGCAATTTGTAGTGCGTGGTGGAGGACAAATCTTTTGCAGGGCGGATTTCGAAAAAGAAATGACAGCACTACAACATAGTCCTAAAAGTGAGTGTCTACACAAATATCGTCACATTTTTATACCTATATTTATTGACAACAATCCCTTCTTTTTTTTGGTCAATATTTAGTCCCCTTTGATCGCTTGCGCGCTATAACATTCACACAGCAAAATTTAGATTTTAAAACAATTATTGCAATTTATCGATGTAAAGTTATTACATTTCAGCCCTGTGATTGCATTTAAACATATACCCAAGCAACAGACTCTCATTTGTTGAATTCTTTTCTTTAGCTTAAAAACAATTTTTGATTATAGTGTCTAATATAACTAAAGCTTTCACTTTGGATTAAAAATAAATAATTTTTGGAATTCAGTTGCTTAGATGCCATTCATCCAATGAGAGTTTGTTGCTTCTGCTTCGTTTGGGAAAGATGATAGACTTATAGAGTGTAATACTTATACCGGTATAGTGAAGATTTCAGGAATCATACTGCAATGAAATCATTTATTTCAATACTCTTCATAGGTGCAGTACGTTATAGGAATTTCTTGAATAAATTTGCGAAGCTACGTAGCAATACTTTCGTAAAGAACTACGTTCAAATTATGCTTTTAAATATGTTGTATGAAAAACCTGGTTTTGTATTGATGCAACACATCGAACGTTATAAAGGTTATATACAAGAGAGTAGGTGCACGCCTCCGCCCCCAATCAGACTTCGGTGCGTGCTTTATATAATATTCTTTGAAATTACTAAAATTTAAGAGTATTAAAAGTATGTATAGTAAGTTAAACGTGATACTGAAATAGGTGGTTTTCTATTTTTAAACTATAGAAAAGCAAATACGCAAATCTCTGCAATCACTGAGGGCGTTAAGATGAAATTTGTCTACAACTTCCATCAATTTTGTTAAGTAAAATTTTTTTGGTATTTATTTCAAATGAATAAGACTATTTAAGAATACAAAATGTGTGCTTTATACACTGTGAATTGGAACAGAACATTCGAATTATACTTTCAGCTCTGAACTATACTGTATAATAATAATATTCAGCTTGTTATCACAATCGAAACGAAATAAATGTGTTTTTTATTTACAGGTGACGGTAGCGGAGATGATGGAGGTACTTTGCATACTGGTAAACATTGTAAAGGTGATGGAAGACGAGGCCCAAAACGCCCTCGCACAATTCTCACGACACAGCAACGGCGAGCATTCAAGGCTTCCTTTGAAATAAGTTCTAAGCCTTGTCGAAAGGTAAATATAAATTATGACACAAATTTCTGGCTATTTTTTCCTTTTAAATGTGCGTGTTAAATAGAGATTTGCAAGCTACACAATTAAGAAAAAACCTAAAAGATGCTAAATTAAGTTTTTTTTTATTTTGGGAAATTCGATTTAATTAGAATTTAAAATTTTAGATGTGAATTTTGATATTATTAGTTATCTGTATATATATTTTTTTAATTCTCAATTTAAAGATTCGTTTTAAAAGATGATTGATTACATTGAAATGATTTTTTTTCTGTCTTGTTTTGCTCTTTTTCTTTCTTTCCTTCTTCCGCATTGTCTTTTTAGCGGGGGAAAAAAAACATTTTTAATATTGCAGACACTTGGTTATTTGCCACAAGTAAACAGCTGTTTATTGTTGCTTAATTTTTTTAATCGACATCTGTTTTCACAAATGGCGCGGCGATGTATATTCACACACTCAAAATGGTTGTACGTGTAAGAAAATGATGTTCTTTTTTTACATTTCTGGTGGTTTCAGTTTACACATAAATATTTTAACGATAAATACGATAAGCTTATTCGATGTTAGTTAAAACGAACATCCGAAAATTAAACAATATGAGATAGAAATATATCTATAACATGTTTATCGTAGACCTGCAGTGATATAATAATTAAAATCGAATTCTGAATTGAATATTTTTTCATTGCCAGTGAATACTTTATTTTTAGGTTCGAGAATCTCTTGCCAAAGAAACGGGTCTCAGCGTGAGAATAGTGCAAGTGTGGTTCCAGAATCAGCGAGCCAAAGTATGTATACATTGTTTTGCTCAAACATTTACATCTTTTTAATGTGAAATAATCACTACAAATGAAATATTCTTTGCAAATGATTTAATAACACATTTCAATTGAATAATTGCGTGAAATAGGGGGGTAAATTAAGGTGATTAAAAGTAAAAATTGCATGACACGTATAGTCTGTAATTTCAGTGCAAAGGCAATAAGAGTTATTAAACTTATCAAAATTAAAATTGACGTGTTACATTTTTATAGAAAAAAAAAATCAAAATGAATAAGCTTATTCATACAATAATTTGCAAACGATATGGCCTATTTAAGAGTGAAAAAATCTTACTCACTGACCCACATTTACGATTTTTCGTTTATTGGTGGCATCTCAGATGAAGAAATTGCAGAAAAAACAAAACCAAGAAAATAACGGCCGCACGTCGGATGAAACAAGAGCATCCACTCCACACCGAGGAAAAAATAAAAAAATTAAACAAGAAGCAGTTCTTAGTACGTATTTTTCAACTTTAAAATAAAATTCAATTGAAATACATAAAAAAAAATTACTAACCGAATTTTTTTAAACTGATTTACAGGTCCCTATTCATCTCTAACACCACCACATTTACATGAAAGTAGTACAGATTCAGCAGATTATTCAGTCTCCGGTTTGACTGGAGAAGTATATTCAGAACAAGGTAAAAAACAAACCACCGAACTGTATAATTATTAATATATAACTATAAATTTAAATTTTTTTATTTAAATGTTGTTAAATTGATTGCGAATAAAAGTAAAAATAATTTGTGCGCTTAGTTAGATATTTTATATTTAGTTGTCACATTGAATGATTATATAACGGTGCAGATGCAATAGAGAATGGAATTGACATGAATAGGAAATTTGATGGTTTAACTCTTTTTCCTTAGCAACACCGCACCTATTTCCTTCCCGCGACGACGTGACAGCTCCGATGGACTCGGCGGCTTTTTACGGAAAAAATGACGGCGGTGGCAACGGGAATCTAGACGCTTTGGAAGATGTTCTCATTGGTTCCTCACCAGTTCCGCCTCTGCCTGCATCGACCAATCCACTGTTCGTGGCTCCGGAATCGCAAGCCAATCCTATTGACCGACTCTATTCTATGCACAGCTCCTATTTTAATTCATCAGATTGTGATTGCGCAGGCGCGACAGATACCTAGCATCTTTGAGTTTTAGTCGGAGGCTGATTTCATGCTTTCTGTCATTTCCACGTCATGGCATTTGGAGGAACCATTCTCTTCCTCCCCCTTCCTCCCCTTGTGTGATCCTTTGACTCGGCAACCGAGAAGTGCAGCTGTTTTATGGGGGCGAGGAAGGGACGAGGGGAGTTTTAGGCTGCACGTGGCCGGGTAATTAAATCGAGAATATGGCGGGGATTAGCTCGCACAGGTATAAAGCGGCCCTAAGTCTACAGGATTTTGACTTGGATCCTGGTTTATTATCGATCTAAACATCATCCCATTTACAGGATATTAGAATTGATGTGTAGATACAAAAACATTTTTTTTGAAAAGAAAATTGAAATAAATAATTTAATTTTTTTTTAAATTATGCTAATTATGTTGTGTTTGTTTACTCTTTAAGGTTTATTGTGTGCTTTTTTTTTTTTTTTTTTTTTTTTAAGTTATCTTAGATGAAGTGCGTGTGTGTGTTTTGGAAGTCGGGGTGCATGTGTATGGGTAAATTGTAATTCAATAGCAAGTGTTGAAAACATAAGGGACACTGTTGAAATGAGACGTCGTCAAAGTCAATTCAAAACACACAGTTCTTTCCAACAGCCGTTTGCGCGTGTCGACAATCTTAGTCGCCAAGTCATGTTACAAAAACATGTAGACCTAATATTCCTTAGAGAACGGAAATGGTTATCGGCAAATAAAGTTAAGTGGGGTTTTGGGAAGGGTGGAAAGAAGGAACCGGGGCAGACAGCGTGAAAAAATCAATGCAAAGTTGTCAACACTCGACACCAACAAAACCAAAAAATAATAAAAATGTTTTGGATATACAGTATCATTAAATTTTTAATTCAACTATTTAAATCAAACTTTTAATGTAATTTTCAATTTCAAAGAACACTAAAGCTCAAATTATTATAAAAAAAATAAAAAAAATTAATTGTCTAAAAGTATATTTTTTGATGGTCTAAATTAAAATAAATATGCATTAATGCGTGGCTTCCACGTTAACATTAAAGCTTTTTGCCCCCATTGTTTTCGTGGTATTTGCTAGTCTGTTTCTATGCGCATAATCAAACGAGCCAACCGTTTCCGCTGTGCGTTGTTTCCAACCCGTCCAGGAAAGACGCAAATCTCTGGGAAGCGGGTGCGCACTGCCGACAGATTTCCTCTCTACGCGGGGAGTCTCTCCCTCGGCAGGGATTCCGAAGTCTTCCCTTGGGGATTAAAGTTGGCCCGGGTGATGGCAAGCTTGTCTCCATCGGTGGTCGTCGGGTGGGGAGGGTGGAATTATACGGTGCGCACGTGCAACGATTGGGCGCACGTGGCAAGCGCCTTGTCGGCGTGGCCATTGTCCCGCCCTTCGGTGAATCAGAGCATGCGCCACTTGGCGCCGTGTGAAACACTGCCTCGTTTCCATGACAATAGAAGGCGCGCACAGGATTCTTCGCAACAGGCGGTGTCACTGGCCATGATACCTCCATCCCCTCTCTTCCATTTGCAACCCTCCTCTCCTCTTCCCTTGTGAAGCAGCAGAGGGTGGGTGAAGAGTGTTTGCCTTGAACGGGC
The DNA here is from genome assembly GCA_034683725.1 of Strigamia crassipes. NCBI lineage: Eukaryota > Metazoa > Arthropoda > Chilopoda > Geophilomorpha > Linotaeniidae > Strigamia > Strigamia crassipes. Next base: position 6,383 of record JAQFXT010000131.1, read on the forward strand.
GCACGTGTGCCCTTTATCTCATTGCCTGGCAACGATACTCTAATGAAATGCGAAATTAATTTGTGCGGTAAATTTAATATTGCTCGGAGAGGGATAACGGATTGAGTTCACGGCGTTTTTATGTAGACTTGGTTCGGATCGATATGGATAAAGAGATATTTTTAGCTTTACGTGTGTGTGTGTTTGTTTGTTTGTTTGTTTGTTTGTTTGATTTTCGCACCTTAAAGTTAGCATCAGTTGACGATATTTTTAATTAAAACGGGGGAAGACTTTGTTCATTTTATTTTTTTTTTTTTTTATTACTAAACTCTTATTTACACATCAAGGTGATGGTTGACGGGTTGAGTTTGCAGTGTGACTGTGGCAGGCTGGCAGCACAACCGTCATAAGAAAAAATTGTAATTAAAAAATGTGTTAGTAATTAATGCAGCTGAAAAAATTTAACAAAAAAGCTGTTGCCAAAAATTCAGAGTCGCATATTTATCATCAGATGGATGACGACGATGTTCATGTTTATTCCCATCGTTGATCATGTGGGGAGGAAAGAAATATACTAAGCTTTGTATTCAGGTGCACACGGCACTGCCGTCAAGTTTATAGGATGAAAAAGATGAAATTTTTGGTATTTCAGACCACCAGATTAAAACTTTAAATTTAAGATAATGTCTTATAAATGAAGTGATGTAAAGTAATATTTTTTAATCGTTTACACAGTACACTATTCCTGTAATCCCGCACATAAAAAATTGCTTGTTAAATACACAGGTCTTTGATATAAATGGCAGTTATTCAAAAGCGGATGTAAACACTTCCTAATCCGGTGGATTAGAAAGTTTGGTTTTTTTAAAACTTCCTTAAAAGCTTCTTGAAGACATTACAAGGAAACGACTTTCGACAGCAGCATCCAACGGTTTAAGTTTCCGAGATGAAAACTCGTGATGCAGCAGACATTTTTTTCTTCCGCGACTTGAAGATGAAATCTTTGATAATGGTGACAAATTCAAAGGAAATACAACCGAATACATTTATTGGAATCTTACAAAGCGAATTAAAAATGCACATTTAGTCAAGCCCTTCTTTATTTCATTCATTATTTGAAAACAACTTTTCACCAAAACATGTAAATAATATTCAATCTATACTGCATAAACCAGGCGGAAATTAGCGGTTTAGGTGTCCACATAAGCAATATTCCCTTTAGGCCTCTTCTCCCAACTCGAAACTTCAGCATCAGAAGAGCGATCGATGAGTACGTGCGTTCCTGACGCCCTTAGCAACGGACCTGGTTGCCAAGCAATTGTTTGATGTCGCCCTCGGCTTGGTGGGCGCGCTATCGATAATGAGAAATTTATTATATACCAAGGAAGATGCTTTACACTTGAATCCCGGAAGTTTCGTCCAGAGGCGAGGAGGATGGTGTCTGATGTAAGGACCGATTCATTGGGGAAGGGGACAGCACCGAAGCGCGTAATTGCGCGGATCCACTTTTCTCCATTGGGGTGCATAGCGTGTCTAATGGCGGCCAATCATCGTTCAGCGACCTTAGGGTAGATTGTAAAGGATCATTTATCAAACACCCATCAGTGTTGTGCGTAACTTGTAATGTGTGGCAATGATTAAAATCTGTATTTAAAAAAAAAAAGTAAACTAGTTTAAGTTGTTTTATGTGCAAATTTTGAAAACTCCTTCAAGAAAAACAAAAAAAAAAATTTTTTTGTAATCAACAAATCAAAGTACAATAACTACAAACAGAGTTAAAGTTTAGATCAAACACCTGACCTTTAAATTCCTGGTACCTCAATTCAGTGCACTAGTGTAAAACGAATTAATTTTTTTTTAAAGCGGACTATAATGGTTATAATAATAATGTTACAATTTCATCTTATCGTTCTTTATACATTTTGGCTTCACAGTCAAGTTGAAACTTAAAAATAAAAAAAAATTTAAAAAAAAAATTTAAAAACAAGTTTGCACATTTGGGCTTTCAAAACCAGTAGGCGAAATCAATGCTGACATCACTGCAACTGCAACTGCAACTGCAACTGCAACCAAGTGTTTGTCAAGCCTCGGGTTATAATCCGCCTATTGTAATCGGTGCAAAAAATATGACGTCAGTGACCTGCAGTGATTACCGTGTTTGGGTGTGAAGCTTTTCTCCATACGCATTAGCAAAAGGCTAACTGCCGGTTACATTTTTTTTTTACGCAAAAGCAAATATTTTACATGTTTTTGTAATTGGGCGCTTTGAAAACAAGTTTTTCTTCATTGTTTTATACGCAGATAATATTTTTTTAAAGCATCTTTGTTAGTTTGAACCGTCAGCGATTGTTCTAGATTAATTGTTTAATTTATTAAAGTTTTAAAGAGTGAAACGGTCGTGGTTCGTTCGAAGAATTACAAGATAAACATAAGTGGCGGGGAAGAAAATGGAAGTCAATACTGCTTGTGGCAACAATGTCATTAAATAATTGGTGCCGGCAGTTTTTGTTGGCGTTCCGCAGTGATGTTCTTTAATGTATGGATGAGGTTGGGATGGGGAGCCGCTTATCAGGTCCCCGCAGCTATTTGCTTGTAAATAACGATTCATTTGGAGCATTATTTCGATTAGCATAATTAAATGCTATTTTTTAATGTTTGTCGTTTAAGAAGAGAAAAGACGTTGATACTTTTTGTTTGCTGTTTCTGACAGGTAAATCTTTCACTGACGATAGTGAAACATTATGTCACTATGGGCTTCTTTAATCTTACAAATTCAATTTCAACTGAAATGTTCCAGTTAAAATTAATTTCTAAACTTGGAAAAAAAAAAATTTTAAAAAAATAAAAAAAATATAGAAAGAAGAGAAAAATTAATTTTTCAACTTGGGGAAATAGAAGGAACGGAACAAGCGAAAAAGAAAATTGTTCATATTTGCATATTTTTAGCATTTTATCATTTTTAGATGCGGGTAATAATATTTTTTAGATTTTTTTAAAAAGAAAATGCGTGATGTAAAAAGATAGAAAAGAATTGCACTACAATCGATGGCACTAAGCTGTAACGATGTTAATTGAAAAAAATTAGTAATTTTCTTGTTTATATTTAAAAAAAAATAAAATCATAAAACATTTTAATTTTTTTTTTTTAATTTTAAATTTTAAAAATGTTGAATGGAACACAATTTACAGAATTATATTGAACCAAAAAAAAAATATTTATTCAGTCTTTATGAGCCCCGTTATGAGGACTGAGAAGTGAGAAGTTCTCAACAAACTACGACAGCAGCGCCCTCCTTTATCACCATACCCAACTAACCATAAAACCACTCAAATCCTAACACCGAAATTACCGATTGATCACCACACAAATAAACAACGCAAAATGTATAGCAAAAGCTTCAAAAATTTATTCCATAACACAACCGCGTCAACAGAAGCATAATCCATTTATAAAATTAATACAAATCCATAAAATATTTCTTGTAAATTCACATTTTTAATTATTCAGCGAAAAACCCACTGATACGTATCCAATATTACCGCTGGTATTAATTTTCCAGACTTCCTTTCTTCCCCGTCCATGGTTCCCGGAATTCGATTCTACAACCCAAATCTCTGAGCGCCGCCTTTGCTTCATCCGCAATAGATGGATGACGTTCTTGCGCATTTCGAATCAACTTTTCCGCTCCGAGATCGAGAAAATTCTGTACAAGATCTTGCGCACGTGCCACAATATTACGAATAGCTAAACACGCTTGTTGCTGCAAAAACCAAAACAAATTATCACAAAACAAATTCGTTTCTCTCTTGTCTAATTTAAAAAAGAAATACTACCAAAACTCCAGCATCTGACGAGTGCGTGTCCATCATGTGAGTAATCAACGATGCACCCCCAGCTTTAACAATAACGGCACAATGTTGCGGCGATCTGAGAGCGAGCGTAGCTATAGTTCCACAAGCGGCTTTGCAAACCTTCGCTTTGGATATGTGTTTTTGAGTGGCAAAAATGATCAATTCTGTACCATTTTCTTTGACTATTTCTTTTTGCACGTGGTCATTTCCGGCCAAAGCTTTAAGCAACAGAAGCACATTTTGGACAAATGTTTGGTTATCAGCGTAGTCTTTAAGACCCTGGAACAGATGCGCCAACACGCCGAAATCGGCCATTTCTTTACAAAATTCGTGTCGAACCATTAGACGACTCACAGTGAGAACAATATCACTCGCAATTGTAACATCGTGCGATTCTATAAAAAAAAAAAAATAATAATCTTAAACGTTTAAAAAAATTACACTTAACCCATTCTCACCTTGAAGTAACTCTGAAAAGAGAGGTAGTGCCGCGTGCTTAATGACAATATCTTTTGCATGATCGTGAGCTCTTCCGTACTGAACTCTGATGTCGTCATCTAAAACCAACGCCCTCAAAGCGGCACAAGCGGTTTTTGTTACTTCTGGCAACTTATGCGTTTTCAAACACAATATTATCGGCGTAAGAATATCATTATCAACGAGTGTTTGCCTATTGTTTTCGTGCTTAATGCAGGATAAGTGAATCAAAATCAAAAGTTTAGATGAAAGCGCAGCATCATCCACGTGATCGAGTAATGCATTTCGTATCAATTGCAACGTCGTGACATCAAACAGGTCTGGTTGGCCGTTAACTAATGCCGATAATGCAACGACGACATCTTTTAAATGAGTAGTCCAAAGCGAGGTTAGAACTGCGAAAGCTCCACTGTTTGCAGCGAGAAATCGGTGAGCGAAAGACAGTTGGCATTCGTCTTTAATTGTCTTTAGTTGTTCCTTAATCTCGTCACTTTTCGAGGGGTTGTTTGGTAGAGATTTGAGGTTTTCGATGGCTACTTTAACCTTGTGGATGATGTCGACACCGCCGTCGGTTTTAATCACGGATGGATTCGTTACGATCGCGGACAAAGAAACTCCCTAAAAAAGAGTGAATTAAATTAAAGGAAATGTATTGAGATGAAAAATGGATTTTACTTGTGATTTAAATTGAATTACGGCATCTTCGATCGCCTCATCCGGACTCATGTCTAGATCCACAACATTTTCGCGAATTACATCGTCGTACGTTGATTGCTGAATCACTTTGGGAGTCGACATTTTAAACTGAAATTTGTATATCTGTGACACTAATGGTGAAAACCATCGAGGTTAGCGGCCGGAGAAGTCGATTCATTATTCCTATTTCTAGTACATTTGTGGCGTTGTAATCATACCTACACAACTATAGTGGAAATTTATTTAACCAGTCAAAAATTAAATTTAATAACAAACTTAAAAAGTAAAAACAAACTTATTTATTTTTAAATAGGCAACAATATTTAAATTTTGAAAGCCAAAATTTTTTTTTTTAATTCTAGGACATGAAGTTTGAGATCTGGACCGAGAGTGGAGGGAAAAGAAACCGGAAACGAAGTTCCAGTCAACAAAATGTAAACACGCGAGCATGGCGGCATTTATAGCGGTAACGAGTAAATAGTTTAACCATTTTGATTAATATCGAGGAGCTGCGTGATGTTGATGAACGCCTGGACAATTAAACAAACCGTTTAACGTAATTTTTTAATTTTAAAGTTATAAGTAAAGCCCTAAAATGAATATATTTTATTTACCTTTTGTTTTTTTAATAGGTGACAAGATTATTGGTCCACTGGAACTGTATTTTCAAGTATAGAAATTATCCGTTGAACTTTATGTGTGAAACGAACTGGAGATGATTAGATCCCCCAAAATGGTTTTAAATTTATAAATCGGTGAGATATTCGTATTTTTATTTATTTTTTACTGAGATTTGACCGAGAAAACGTGACTGTAATTGAATTTTGCAATTTATATTACTAAACTATCGATTAATCGAATATTTATCGATTATTTATTTATTTTATGACTGTTTTACGTCATTACAAAACAACCCAATAAACTTAACGAAATTATTTTAGCCAACAGGGAGTTTTTAAAATTTGTAATTTTATTAAACATTTAATGCGTAGTAATAAAGTTTATCTTCATTTACCCACTGGTCGCAGAGATGAGTGTTTGCGTCTCCACCCAGATATCCATGTCAACCAATAGCGCATACTGCCATCTGGTGGCATATGCTTAAACTCAGTCAGTCGCAAAATGGCAGTCACGCAGACAGGTATCAGTTGTTACTTGCGCTTCCTCTAACTCGATCGGATTAATAATGAATAACTTTTAAATTTTATTATTTGTAAATTTAGGTATACGTTAACTCATGAAAATCGTTTCCATTTGCACTTGCAGATAAAGAATTTCGAGAGAAGATGTTGCGAGCGGTGAAAAGGGAGGTGAGTACAAGTTTGATTCAAAGGTTGTGCTTCACTGTGTTGCACATATGGAAGTGGGAATTTTATATTGACAGCTTTCAGATGACCAGCAAATAAGTGCAATGCAATTTTTGGGCTTGTTTGTAATAAGCTTACAAATAAATTGTTTGAAAATTTAAAAAAAAATTAATTAATTTTATTTTGGGGGAATTTAAAGATTTTTTTTTTTTTTTTAAATGAAAAAAATATTTACAATAAAATTCTTCCATCAATTGAAAAGATAAGATTTCGTTTCTTGAAATTTTATTTTTTTGTGTATATTTATTTTTTAAATGCGGATGAGAGATTTTGCTGTGAATGCTACGATTATTGATTGGCGGTGATATTACGGCATAAATTGACGCGAAAAGAAATATTTTCTGATTAAACAACTTTAGTTACCTGCTCAATTTAAATTTGAATGGCTTTTAAGGATACACTTTTGGGAATACCAATCTATCACGAAAACAGAAAATCGATAAATTTCCATTTACTTAAAGCATGTCACTTATAATTAGTGAACTTAATTTGAATAATTTCGCAATGGACAAAAGTAATAGGAAATTTAAAACCACCTTGTAAAACCACCTCGTAAACAAAAAATGTTTCCGAGAATTATGCACGTTAATTCGCTATTTTTCTTAAATTCGCAATCTATTTCATATTTTATTGCAAGATTGTTGCTGCGAGATAATCTACGTAATAAAAAGTGATTTTATGAAATGTGCGAGAAACCAGATTTACTCTGACACAAATTTTTAATTCATTAGCTTTTTACGATTGCATTTAATTATAAATATATTAAAACATATAATGAAACTTAATAAGATCTTGTGGGAATTTCAATTAGAAGTTTCATATATAAATGAAGTTTTATGCGAGTGTAACCTTGGTGCATTTGAAAATAGAGATGTTTTGTGTTTCCCCGCAGTGAAACCGACTGTAAACAAAAAATAACCACGAAAATAAGTTCAAACGAAACATTACAACACAATCCTAGATTTCAAGGGTTTTGATTAACACTAATAAACGGGTACTCCGGGATGTGTTGCTATGGCTATATTGAAAAGACTGATTTTTTTTTATTTGTAGCGAATAAAGGGAAAGTGAAATTGGAAAATGGCAGTCTAGAGAAATAGAAAAAGGATCAAATTTGACACGAAACTAAATAGAACAAACTGTCACTAAGTTGCGAGTAGATAAAACAACTAAGGATTGGGTTGAACAGTTGATGGTCACTTTGGGTAATTGGAAAGAAAAAAAAAACAGCTGCTGGGAACTTCTTATTAGGGGAAAATATTGAGTGTATGTGTGCGAATTGGAAACTCATTTTCCTCTTTGTAGTCGTAAATCAAAGCGCTCTAACCCTTTAGAGCTTAAATTGGTTTAATTAATTTAGGATTAAAGGATTAACTGGATGATTTTTTAATTTAATTTTTTTTTTTTTTTTTTTTTTTAAATTTGGTGTCGAATAAAAAAGTTTTTAAAAAAATGTGTTAAGTAATAATTATTATTTTTTTTTTTTTTGGTGTATGCGTTTACATTATCTAGTAAGGCTTATGGAAGTTTCGTTAATGCAGCTGCAGCCAATTCACCGTAATCTTTAGTAATGATTTTTTTTTTTTAAGTTAACACCCTGCATAAATGAAGAGATAACAGGATATAGGAGAAGAAAATTGTTTCGCGGCTGAAAACGAGCTGAGTTTTAGCAGCTATGTTGGAAATAATAATGATATATTAATATTAAAGGAGTGAATATTAAAGGGAGAGTTAATGCAGTAATATCCAGGATATTAGTTTGAGTTGGTCACAGAGTTGCTGAGCCTCGAGCATATTGAGCGAAATGTTATGGTATCAAAACCAGCTGGGAATTCTGATTGGCATAAAAATAATACAATGCGTCGCAGTTGAAAAACGATTTAATGACGATAATAAACAGAAACGTAGAAAAACTCATCAAAAAAGTTATTTCTTTTAGGAAATAATGGGAACTTTGGTTTTATATTTATATATTCATTTGTAAAGTTCATGTTTTAGTCACTAGCACTATCCGCAAGATCAAATTAATATAAATCTTATTACTTATTCGGAACCAGGAGCAGCAGATTTTTTTACTGGGTAATTGGATTGGAGACAATAATTGATTTTTTTTTTAATGATGTCATCAATGTTTTAATTCTCAATGTGGGATTGCAATGGGAAACGAAATAAGACTTTAAAATAAACATTTTCACTTGTATCTACAACGCTTTCGACAGTGTGGCTTAGCAACTGATCAAATAAAAGCTTTGCCGTCGGGCTTTTCAACAACTCTTCTTTAAGATTTTTTATGTTCTCTCGAGATGGTGGTTCCAGTAAAAACCATCTGCGTGTACTCAGCGGGAGTTTTCAGAAAATTGTTTTTTTTTTTTTCTGTTTTTTTTTTTTTTAATGGCAATCAGCCATAAAAGCAAGTTTTAATGACTTCTGAATTGCTTGTTCTTCCATCAGTTCGTTAATGTGATGGAAGTGATTTCTTAACGATTTTAGTCTGACCAAACCAAACAGAAATACTAGGCCGAATAATAAATATGTCGCGTATCATCCGTTCTCTTTGTTTGCAGGTGAAGCAAATTATGGAAGAAGCCGTGACTCGTAAATTTGTACACGAAGAGAGTAGCAGTATAACCTCGTTATGTGGTAATTATTTCCCTTTTATTGTTTTATTTGTAATTAATGTTATCGTAGCGGGACCGATATTTGTGCAGTGGTTCTGTTTTATCACAATATTTATGTAGTGGAGAAAGCCATTTTTATTAGTCCATTCCGCCGCCGAAATGAAGTCAGTTGTTTGAGTGCTAGAATTGATCCCGCTGTCTGCCTAGTTCAACTGGGAGTGGCAAATCTTTTCCTTCCTTCGTTTTCGTCGTGCACACGACAGTTTTTTTAAAATTACGGTGGTTGGCACTACTATAGGTGCTGAAATAAAATATGTAAAACTTCTAACTAAAAATAAGGGGCTTGTAACTTCGCGAATGTTCAGTTCTATTCGACTTTCATCCGCAAAAACAATATGGGTCACGCATCTTGAACAAAAAGAAAAATAGCAGCGATAAGGGAGGAGTTTTATTCCAAGTTTATCTGGATGAAATAAACAGAGCAGAAACTTGAAATCTTTCTTGTTTAAATTGAATTTCCATTGCCTTGAAAGTTAATGGTGTATATTTTTTTTTAAAGCTATAATTTAATTTTGAGTAGTTGAGTGTTTTTTCTTGTTTACAAATTACGTATTACTTGCTTTATTTAAAGCTACGAGAGTTTTAATGCAAAAGTGTGAGTATTTAAGTCATTTGTGGTTTTTTGGTTTTTCGTATAAATTGTGATGAATTAACATGTTTGAACTTAATTGGATATGGATAGAAAACATCTTCTACAGTTGCGAGTTGATTGTGATGATGAATTATACCTTTAAAGGAAAAGAAGAAAAAAATAAGAAATAAAAAAACTTCTTTTGACCACTGAAGATGATCGTTTGATCGAAAAGCCTGTGGTTTTAGTTAATTGTTCGTAAGTTTAAGAGCGCCTTTAATGTCATTAAAACACTTTATTAATTATCAAAAGACGGTACGCATTGAGGTAGATGTTTTTTATAAGATATTTAAGATGCTTTACAACGTGTCACTTAATGATGCTTTTTGCACAAGATCAAATGCCGGTGCAGTGAGTCGAAATAATAAATGAAAAGAAATGAAATGTGGAAGAGAAAGATTAGAAATAACATGAAAATGAAAAATAAATTTTCTTGAATAATTTAATTGATAAATTAATAGGTTCTCTATTTTTTTTCTTTCTGACTAGCGGTTGTGGAAACGTGTTTATCTCATGGATTAAAACGGAGGACTTTAGGTCTCTTTAAAACAAACTCTACCACTGCTCTTCTGCATAAAGTGGCAAAAAATTTTGAACCAGCGAAGCTCATTTCACAACTAGTAAAACAAGTTGAAAGCGCCGATCCTAACAAGTAAGTGTAAATGTATTATTTATATTTTAAGGTTTACTTAAAAGAAACATTTTTAATAAATTATTCCGATGTAAAATCCTGAAATAAATATATTTTAGTGTTGACAGCTTTAATTGAAAGGCAAATATTTTCTGATAGAGACGTGTTGTTTCACATGGAGAAAATGTCAGGATGCACGTTATCAAATATGAAAATTGGGGGTCGGGTATTTTTGCTCGAATGTTTGACTTCCTGGTCTGGTCGTTTTGGAAAACATAATCGACACAAAATACAAATGTTTTGTCCACACGCATTCGTGGCAAGTGCGTCATTTGACCCTCAAACGAAAATTGCGTTTTATTGACCAATGGCAATTCAGTTTCATCAGTGCTATCAGTTGCAGGCATCGCACGTGGAACAAGCTGAAATTTCATGCAAATTTCTGCTCACACGATGAGACAAATGGGGAAAAAAATGGAGTTGATGAATTTTCTTAAATTTGATACGACATTATTTTCCCAAATTGATGTTATGTGATTATTAATTTGCATGAAGGTTTGAAATTTTTATGAAATTTAAATTTAAGTTTAAGATGAAGAATGAAAGAAATACAAATGGAAAATATAATTAGTGACTGCGCACTTCCGTTTAACGTATTATCAAGAAAAAATGGAGGAAAAAAAATTCTTGAAATTTTTCTAACGGAAATAAAATTTCAGATTCTAAACACTGAAGAGTGAAAGGTGGAAATTGCCGTTGCTTAAGAGATCTTTAGTGACATTTCTAAAAGGAAATGTAATTTTTTTTTTTTTTTTTTTTTTTTTTTTTTTGTATTTTTTTTATTTCTGGGCCTCAACAGAGTGTAGCTTCCTAGCAAACACTCGGATGTAACACTGCCATTACACCTGATGCATAAAATTGGATGGATATTCCACTGACACTAAATAGATACGAAAATATTCAATTGCATTGTGCGATTACGCAGCGGCGGTTTTGATAATTGCCAGTTATGTATGAGAATTGCGCAAACTCGATTTCCTTTAAAAATTAGTAAACACGATAAAAGATAATTTCAAATAAACATTTTGCTAGATTTTGCAATAAATTTAATTGGACGTGGCCGGATTTGTTATTCAGATCAATTTCCAATTTTCTAAAGGTATTACATATTTTAATTGGATGTGGTATAGGATTTTTTGAAGGAGATTGAGGGCGAGAACGGACAATCTCGTGCGTCACAAATCGATCGATTCTTTCTTCATTGTGTGTAGATGTATGTTTTTTTTTTTAAATTTCAGCTCACGTGGCACTGGCACTTTATAGGCTAAAAAACTCTATTGTAGATTATTTGCGGTGGCAAATAGCGCTTTTTATGAAATAGAGAAAATAATTTATTTAAATTTTCTATAGAAATGATAAAATAAATGATGATAAAAACTTTGGTTTCGCATAAAATGTATGCAAATGACGATCGTTTCGCAAATAAAGTAACAAAAGAAAATTGCTAAGGGGAAATTCCAAAACCCTCCGAAGCAATAAACATAATCCTTTCCCATTTGTATTTGTTCAGAGAAACAAATGGGAGGAAAAAATTGCACGATGATCACCAGAACGTCGCACTTAAACACATATTTGACCGTTTTCTCGTGTGAATTATATTGTAATAAACATTTATCTAATTTATTAGAGTCATACTTCTTTTAATATTTGATGGCAATATTAGAAATTGTGACTGTGGGCGAATTGGGTTTGTTCGACTGAAAAATTAATGCACTTTTTCAGGCAGGCAGAATGTAATAAATGTGGAAAAACTAGCTGCTGGTGATGCCCTATGCCACTTGTCATGTTTTGTGTGCGCGCATTCCGTGTATGATTTTTCCAATATTAATTATTCGCGGTGTTCAATCTGGTTGAGATTGGAAAAACTATAATGAAATTCTACATTGTTTTGAAACTCTTACGACAAACTCAGTATCTTGGGATGAAAAATGTCTCGAAGGTTACTTTGTTCGCGGAACAAAATGTTGATTTTGAAAAGGAATATTTTATAATTTTTGACATAACAAATTGAGTATAATTTTATTTTATTTTTTTTAGACGTTCCTCCTCCGGTAGTGAAAGTTGCAGCCGGTCGAAAGTTTTCTTGCTCAAGAAAATATCTCCGGGGATGCGATATCTGTGGATACGGTTGGCTCTTTTTGAAAAACAACTGGCCAAAATAATTGATCACTTAGTACAGAATAGTAGGTGAGTAATCGCTTCAAGTTGAGCATCAACAAATGATTGATGTGCTGGAAACCACGCGGAATTGACCTGTCGTATTTCGAGATATCGAAGCAGTCGTGCAGCTTTATAAGTCACTCTGACTGCCTAACCGACTGTGTAATCCCACCGAGACTGAATAGGAGGCAATTTTAATCTTTTATTCGATAAACAGAAGACGTACCGCTCGATTTATCTCGTCTAATCCCACGCTGCAATATTCCAAATCTTTAATACTAAACGATTATTTAGAGTAATGTTAAAAACTCACGTTGGTTATCGCCAGAAGGTATTTCGTGCGGAAGGATTTGTTTTGTTTTTATTAGAATAAACTGTTTCTATGGCTGAGAGGTAATATGCAGAATTGATTGTGAAATTTATTAAAAACAAGCAAGGTCCTCGACATTTCAGTCATCATCCGTGGATTTCGGTGGATGAGTCGGTTAAAGGGCATTTAGAGGTCAAAGGAGGGAACTGTCGAAGAGAAGAGGGGCAAACAACGAGTTTCCGCTTGTTTTATTACCAATAGGAAATATAAGTTTGATTAAAATCGGCTGTTCCCTCCGTTTTATGTCATCGTGAAAGTGGATTTTATAAGGTCATAAAACTTGACATTAAAACGTAGAATGTAGTTCAGCGTTTCTATTCGAATTGAAAAGTGTTGCAGCGTATGGTTAAATGGAATTAAGAATTTAAAGAATGATTTGTAAATTCAATCAATTGTAGAATCCAAATGGAAATTTGATTAATGCTAAATGAAACAGTCCAATGGGAATTTTTAATTAAATTATCACTAGTTCTGGATGGATGGTTGAATGGGTGGTAGAAACTGCAAAAGCAGTCTAATACTTCTTTTTATCTTGAAATAAAAAAATTTTATTTTTATTATTTTTTTTACAACAATTTTTCAATTTTGTCGTCTAAAAAAAATCCTATTTTCCAATGAAACTCCTATTATGGTATTTTGTTGTTGAATAAATCTTGTAAGATGCTTGAAATGCGAGATCAATATCGATTGGAAACAGTTCCAAACAGGTACAAACAAATTGATTGAATGTAAAATTTTGTAAATATTTGAAACAGTAAATACTACGAACGAGATGCCCTTGTCTCGGACCCTGTCGAAGGGCCCATCTTGGCTTCTCTCTTAGTTGGTCCTTGCGCTCTTGACTATTCAAAGATGAAAACTCAAGATCATTTTTGGACGGATCCACCAGCTGACGAACTTGTGCAGAGACATCGAATTTCGAGCATTTATCCCACAGTACCTTCCACGCCTCCAATGGGTCGGAGACCCGGTCTCAACGTAAGATTTTTATGCAGAATATCGGCAACACAAACCGATCATTTATATTTTTTAAATTGACTTTAGTTCCGACGACCTCTGCCCACTGGAAACTCCGAAGAAAACAATCGTTCAGCTCCTGTTTCCGCTAGAGAGTACGTCGAGTCGCTACATCAGAATTCAAAGGCAACTCTGCTGTATGGCAAAAATAATGTCCTCGTTCAGCCGGTATAGTGCTTTGTTGAAATTGGTCTTTTACTTTGGAATTGCCATATTGATTCTCATTTAGAGAGAGAACATGGAACCATTACCCGGTTATCTATCTCTTCATCAAGTGGCGGAAACTTTGACAATCAAATGGACACCTAATCAATTGATGAACGGATGTGTGGACGGCACATCAGTTGACAATAAAGAAGACAAGAGGTGGGTAGATCTTTCGATTTAATTTTCTTTATTATTATTATTTTTTTCGATTTTTTTTTCGATTATTTTAATTTGCTTAATGAAAAATAAGCTCGCGCTATTTTTTTCTTCTTTTTTTGTTTGTTATTTTTTGGTCGTTGTTTTTGTTTTCTGTTTTAGTTGCTTGTGTATGATTTCTATAGATGCCATCCTCCTTCGACACCAAATCGTCGAAAGTCATTTTTTAGACAATCTTCCAAACATGAAGTTGAGTAAGTATTTAGGATTAATCTAGTTTTAACCTAGTTTTAAGGAAATATTAATATCACGTGTAATTTAATGTACTATATATATTTGATTTTCGTTGCGTTTATTTAATGGTAATTATTTCTATTTATTTTTTTTACATTTTTAGTTTGTACTGGGACTACGCGATTAACGTTAGTGTCAGCGAAGTTGTTTATGTTCACTGTCATCAACAAGGTGATTATACTTTATTTTATACATATTAAAAAAAAGTAATCAAACACGATTAATTGATTAATTTTTACAGCTGATATTGGCGGTACCGTAGTACTAGTTGGTCAAGATGGAGTTCAAAGGCCGCCTATTCATTTCCCTAAAGGGGGTCATCTTTTACAGTTCCTTTCTTGCTTAGAAAATGGCCTTTTGCCACACGGCCAACTAGACCCTCCTCTTTGGTCTCAACGAGGGAAAGGGAAAGTGTTTCCAAAACTTCGACGTAATCGTAAGGGGCGACCCGTTGTTAAACGCTCAGAGGATAGTTTAGAAGAAGATGACGAGTCGTCCGATTATGTATTTCGAATACTAAACAAGATCAAACCAGAAAACATATGTAAGATTTTTTCCTCCATTTTTTGAAAATTATGAAATGAGAAGGCAAACAATGTTGGATCGACAGCTGGAAAATAAAATTTTTAGCTCAAGAATTAATGGATCCAAAGTTCTTCCGTGGTTCTTCCTTTGCGTGGTTAACGTCTTCGGGGTCGCAGAAGGAATCCAATAGCACCATAAGCAAACGCAACCCGTCAACACGGTCGTCGTCCAGTGCTTCGTCTACCAAATCCCTGTCACTAAATGACGATGGATTCGATTTTCAATTTCATAAACCGATTGTTGTTACACTATCGAATGACAAACCTGGGTGATTTGATTTAAATTTGAAAAATAATTTGTGAATTTCAACATTTTGTTATTTTATAGGAGAGATTCGCTTCAAGTTCTATGTGCCACAATGAAACGACAAATCATCTCGCGCGCATTTTACGGATGTAAGTTTTGTTGTTGTTAATACTTGTAAATATTTGTTTTCAAAAATATCTATTTTAGGGTTAGCACATTGCAGACATTTACGCACCGTTCGAACTCATTTGTCTGGATTGGTAAATATCAGCGTGGTGTCAGTTGACGATCCTTCGGGAGCACTGAAGGGTCTTACGGAGGAAGTGTGGAAATCGATGCACGAAGATGGAATGGTTAACGATTAAATGTGCACCGTGCTAAATTTGTTAATTAATTTTAATTTTTAAAATAGGTGCACGATTCGATGGAAGTTTACCGATTAACTTATTTTGGTGGCGTGCAACACGATATCAGGAAAGAGGTTTGGCCCTATTTGTTAGGACATTACCAATTTGGCAGTGCAGAAGAGGATCGCCGAATACAAAATTTAGCCTTTCATCAACAATACGAGACTACCATGTCTGAATGGCTGGCAGTTGAGGCAATTGTGCGACAACGGGATAGAGAGACCATGGCGGCGCAGTTAGCAAAACTGTCATCCGAAAGCACCACCAGTAATGGTGAAATACCTCTCGTTGGTATTACATCGAGAAAACATTTTGTAATTCAATATTTGAATTTGTTTTTTTAATTTTTAGGTCGAGATCAGACTTTAAGCAATGAAGTCTTCGAGGATTGTGTGAGTTTGGGGTCTGAGGAGAACTTAAATCTGGACGATACCGAGCAGGAAGAAGAGTTAAATTCAGGGATGGATCACGAAAATGTAGAAATCGAAGCAGAAGCCGATCAAAACCAGCATATTGTGGTGTCAAATCCTTCAATGGATAGCGGGAACTTGTCGGAGGAAGCTGACAAAGTGTTGGGTGAGGATGATGGGAAAACAACTTTGGCGATTGATGAAACGCTCGATGGAGGAAGTCAAGGATCGAGTTGTTTGTCGCCTGCCAGTTCGAACGGGGGAGTGTATCCGGTATGTGATTTTTAAGCGGGGACGAAAATAATTTAATTAAAAATGCGTATTTTTAGACCGATTTATTGGATGCTTTCGCACTGAATTTGCACCGGATTGATAAGGACGTGCAACGGTGCGATAGAAATTACAAATATTTTGCCGAAGCGGATAATTTGGAGAAACTTCGTAATGTTATGTGCACGTAAGTTTATTCTGGCAAATACTAATGCTAATTCAGTTTTATTTTTGGGAATTTTTGGTTTTTAAGGTACGTTTGGGAGCATTTAGAAGTGGGTTACGTTCAAGGCATGTGTGATCTGGTGGCACCGTTACTGGTTATCTTCAATGATGGTTAACTAGCGTTAAAACATATTTAAATTTTGCATTTTAAATGATTTAGTGTAAATCCACAGAATCCCTTACCTATAGTTGCTTGTGCGAATTGATGAAACGAATGGCTACAAATTTTCCTCATGGTGGAGCTATGGATGCGCATTTTGCAAATATGCGTTCCATGATACAGGTAAAACTCTAATACAGTTTTTGGTTTTGAGTGTTTAATTGTAAATTATGTTTTATAGATCCTTGATTCCGAAATGTTCGAATTAATGCATCAGAATGGCGATTACACGCACTTTTATTTTTGTTACCGGTGGTTTCTTTTAGATTTTAAGAGAGGCAGGATTACTTTTTTCTTATAAAAATTAATTCTAAATTGATGTTTTTTTTTTTTTTTACTGAATTGTTAGAACTGATATACGAAGACGTGTTCAGTATTTGGGAGACGATTTGGAGTGCGAGACATGTGGCTTCAGCTAATTTCGTTCTTTTCATAGCCTTGGCCTTTGTCGAGTATTACAGGGATATAATTCTGAATAACAACATGGATTTCACCGACATAATCAAGTTCTTCAATGGTACTAATAAGGAAAGTTTTAAAATTACAGGAATTAAATTTGATAATAAATTTTCTTAGAAATGGCTGAACATCATAATGCAAAAGAAATCCTCACATTAGCTCGTGATTTGGTTCTTCAACTTCAAACACTCATAGATAATAAATAAAAGTTTCTCATTTATTATGACTCTTAAACGTGAACTAAACGCATGAACTAAAGAAAATTGAAAATTAAATTTGCTACGAAGTAATGAATTCTAACAAAATTCAAAATATCAATAAAAACAATGCAAAAAAAAATTACATTGTACTTTAAAATCGATGCTTTATATCAATACACAGATTGATATTTACAATATATTTTTTGCCAAATATCGTTATATCTAAATAGTAAATCTGGGGTTCTTGTGCCTCTATTGGAAACATAATCAGTGCATGTCAGATTTAGATTCGATGTCCGTTACTTGTGCCACTTGTGTCATAGTTAACAAGTGCCCTTGTATAAATTAAAAGTCAAGTAATGAATTAATAGGCTTATCTTTGAATGCTATAATTTTTTGCCTCAGATTCTATAACGTGATCTCATTATAAAATCAAGCTTTAAAAGTGTGCTAGGTATTTTGTGCATAAGAGATGTGTGACGTAAACAGTGCAATTAAGTTATTATTATTAACATTTATGTTTATATTTTTTTTTTTTTCTGCAATATGAATTGACTTATTTTTTTATGTGATACAATTTTGTAATTTGTGTGATGGATATGAGAAAAATTGATTTACGAAATATTAGAATATTAAATTAATTATATATAAATAAATAAATAATTAAATATTATATATATATATATATATATTGCAAATTTAAAATATTTTAAAGAGATGTTTTTAAAATTTTGTCATGTATATCGGTTGAAATAAAAAACTGCGATTGATTTTTCCGTTCATCCGGAAATTGATCTTGGTGCAAGTGATGCAAGTCTCGAGTCTGTGACGATTGAGTTGGGCAAAAAAAAATAAACAGGAAAATTTGTGCTAAATTAAATATACTCAATTTATTGACATTTTTTTTATAAAATTACATTTTATAGCAATCAGTTGAAAATCGCTCACTCCAAATTTAGAACAAATGCTCATTTTTCTGCGTACTACTGAAATGCTGCGTTAAAAATAGCCGAAACTGGTGCGGTGATGCCAGTTCAAAAGCGGACAAGTTCATTACTGCAAGTCCTTGCAAAGTTATTCGGAATTTAGGGGAAGTTAAGTTACCTACTTATCATCAAATTGACAGTAGAAATTCTTTCGATCGCGACGTTTGCAATTTCAAATCATTGAAAGTTTAGAACCGAGTAAGTTACGTTTGCAATTTAAATCGTAATTATTTGTGTTACATAACATAACCTTGTGCCTGTAACAGTAACTTAAACGCATAAGTCAAAACAAAGTAAACTTGGCGGCTTCAGATTGCAAACGTCCAAAATAATTTGCACAAACTTTTCGACACAACTTACATCGAACCTTTTAAGGAAGAAAAACGAGTTTCCTTTTAATATTACTCGTTTTCAATCTGTCTTCTTTCAGTTTGCAACCTTTAACTGCATTCATGTGTGAAACGGAGCCATTTGAGGACACTTTGGAAGCACATAATGTATTACGAAAGTAATGTAATCGAAGTAGCAAAATCCGATTAACGGTTGAATATTTTCTATAAAGAGAGATCGTGCCAAAGAAAGTCAAATCCTATTATGGATTTGGAACACGTTAGATGAAATTTCGTGTTTGGATTATGATCAATATTTACGAGACGGCGTAATCCTTTGCAGGTAAGCAAGGCACAACAATCGAGCTTGCCAAACAACGTTGCGTTTAATTAGAACGGATTGTGCTCATGCATTTATTAGGTTAATGAATGCCGTCAAACCTGGAAGTATTAAAGGGGAAATAAAAAGTAGCAACATGCGAGAGAAATATGACAACATTGAACGTTTCATCTCGGCTTGCAAAGCGTTTGGAGTGGATAAACATTTACTTTTCCAAATTGATGATCTTCTTTATTTACAACACGTACCCCGGATAACTAGATGTATTTTTGCACTTGGAAAAAAGGTAAACAACCTCAGCTTAGTCATTTTTATCGTTTGTTTGCAAGCACTGCAACACGTGTCGTTTTTCTTCTTATTATTAATTTTTAGGTTGTAGAAGACTCTAATTATTCGGGTCCGCAATTGGGTAATGAACCGTACGAACCAGTAGGGAAAGCGGGTCGCCGAAGAGGAGGACTTCCATTAGGCGATGACATTTACGTAGCTCACATCAGTATAAATAAAATTACGGAGGCTCTTTATACACCCGTTAAAGATGACAAAAAACGAGTATCTCTTTACAACTTTTAATTATTATTATTATTTTTTTGTTTGAAATTATTTTTATTTAATGCGGAAATAAGAAATTAAAATTGTACAGTTACCACAAATATAATATTAAAAGACTGACATTCTATTTTGCTTTATCCGTTTTTAATCAGCAGTTAAAAAGTCCATTTGATTATTTTAAGAGATATGTTTGTGGTAGATAAATAAACACACTTTGAGTAAATCAAAAGACTGATTAAATCGACACTCGGTAGATGGCACGAAAATCGACTGCGCTTAATAATTGAGCAGGCCGGATCTACCATATCATTTGTAGGGTGCGACGGAGGCCAATGCCGCGCTCTTTGCTTGGCTGAGAATCCAGGCCAAGCGAAGAAGGCTCTTAGTTGCCTGTATACATCACTTATCCGTGGCTCACATTGCGGCGGTGAAGTAGGTTTTTGGACTTCCTCGAACAATTTCAGACAATACGAATTATACGTCACCCAAGAAATATCCACATCGGTTAAATCTTCGCGCATTTGCTCATCGTGGAGTAATCGTTAAAGAGGAAGAAGGTAAGCTACCATCAAGCATGATTGCTGTCAATTATTAAATGATTTTATTCTCTCGCGTTTTGTTAACATTTAATTGCATTCTGCCACCCACTATTAGAACTGGGTGGTGCCTTTAAAAATCCCTTTCAGATTGTATTTATTTCAGTCTTTTTTTTTTATAGTTTTAAAGATTTGGGAAACTGAATGGAATTACGAGTGTTGTGGGACTATTTTTTTGATATCTGAAATTGAGAATTGGCTAGAGTATCTGTTTACTGATTTAACTTATTCTCACAACGTTCATTTGATTAGTACCATTTGATGATAACAGTTATTTATATTCTTGTCAACAGCAGTAGTTTCGCAATGAAATGCGTTGCCATTAGAAACGAAAAATTTCTATTTACGTATTTATTTATTCATTTATTTATTTATTTATTTACACACAATTTGAAGCTTTTGTCTTCTCATGTTGAGAAGGCGGACTTGGCCTCATTGAAAGCTGTGGTCACATGGTACATAGTCATGGACCTGAATTATGGTCACAATGACGTCAGCTTATGAACCCAGCGATTGCTGATTATACCGCAACTTCATTCTTCCTATGGGAATTTATTGGGGAAAATGTCGTGTCGTGGAAAAGCTTACTGGCTGCGGATGATTTCTGATGAGGTCAGTGCAGATTTCTTACTCAAGGTCACTAGGTTTGCCCGCCCCTGACCGCAAATGTTCATGAATTTGATGCATTCTCCGACAGAGTGAGAAGGAAAAAAATGAATGGGAGGAGAAAAAATGGAGATTTTAAGCTGCAAATTGTGTCACTAGTGGAATTTATTTTTTTTTTTTTTACAACAAAACTGTTTTTTGGTGTGTTTACCACAGACTGATAAATGATAAATGACCATTTATGTAAAAAAAAAAAAAAAAAACCAACGAAAAAAAAACCCTGTTGTTTATGTAGAAATCAATCTTGCGGGACAAAAATAATAATAATAATACCAAAAACTGCTTTTTGCCAGTTTTATTTTTTTCTCGTTATTTTGCGTTAAAAAAGGATCAAAATGTCCAAAAATAGGAACTTCTAAATATACTTCAATTCAACAAAAATAAACCTAATCAAATGTTTTCAAGTGTTGAATAAGGAAGTGATGTTATTTGTTAACTTAACAACATAAAGCTCAAAATGACCTTCGTTTAATCTTTACAAACGCACGCTTTTGTGTACAATAAACTGCTCACTCTTGCGAAACTCTGATGAAAACAACATAATCTCTTCTTTTCACTCGTAAACGACACAAGAGCATCGACTTTCGAGCCGGAAAAAAAAGGTGGAATTGTGTGATCCCATTACTACCGTACATATTCAAAACCATGCGCTATATAAGGAAGCAAACTAGACACTTTTCTTTATTTTTCCTTAAATTAAACATATACAATTATTCGTCTTTTTTTGAGACTTTAAATTTTGTAATATGTGTCAACTATTAGCACATTTAAAACCGCTTTATCCTTGAATTAAAACGCTAAGTCCTTGAGGATAAAAACAATCTTTTAAGGAATAAATGTTTTGCCAAGGTTCGTACTGTGTATCCATCTTTTCCTTTTACTTGAGAACATGTCACGGACAAATTTAATTTATTTTTTTTTACTTTTTCCATCAAAAAATACTTATTTTTAACTCTATTGTTTGCGTATAACTCGGGAGTGAGGTCGTTCACTTGGACAAGAAATAATACAATGGTTTTTATTTTAGTTTTAATCATCGAGTTAGACGAATTTGGTTCAATTCTATGTGGGATAAGAGAAAAATGGATGCAAAAAAAATTTCCATTCACGATTTTATCGATAAAGAGTAAAATTTGGGTTTAAGGTTTTTAAATGCAGTCACTATCGTAAACAATTAAGTTCAGCAGCCATTGTTTGATGTTTGTGAAGCGGAAGAACGTGGTATGTCTCCCCATTTTTCTGCTAATCCAATTTGACTCTGGGCTAACACAACTAAGACCTCAGTCAATGCGATGCTTGAGCAGCTGCATGACTCTTCTTTTTTTTTCTTTTTTTTTTCATTTTTTTTTTTTTTTGTTTTTAAGAAAAAAAAATTAGCCCCAGGAATATTCTAGACAAAGGAAAAAAATAATAATTAATCATGATAAGCTTATCATCCATGAAATGAAGCGCACTCACTTCCGGTCCAGGCCCTCCTTCTCTTGGATAAAAAAATCCGTTTTGAAGGGCTATAAAAGTTTGCTGCCAAAGGTGACGAGGCTGCACTGTGTTTATTCCAGTTGATTCCATTAAAAAACAACATTTCACACGTGGAAAATGGAAAACGTGAGTTTTGATACGAGCATTCTATTCTCATTTGGTCATACGTGTTGCCATGTATGAGCTAAGTCATTCTTTTCATTTTGACAACAGTTTGTGTTTTAAATGGCTTCTTTCGAACACAAATTCTATTTTTTTAAAAACATTTAGTCACCTATTGAATCGTGATTGCTTGCAGCAAAACTGTTACTATTACTATGGTAAATAATTCGTCTAGGAATCATTTATTTCCAAGCCATTAGACCATTTAGTGAATTGGGCGCAGCATAAGACCGGCAATAATTGACTTGTATGAGATTTCTCGCAGTAAAAAAAAAAAAAAAAAAAAAAAAAAAAAAAAAAAAAAAAAAAAAAAAAAAAACAGTAAATGTGAAGCTTAAGCCTGCTATTTGGACCAAGCTTATGTCTAAAGTGCAGTGTGGTCAGCCTCAGCATCAATTTTAACGCTAGAGAAGCTAAACATTGTTGGTTTGCACATAGCAAAGCGAAGCATTTTTGGCTGATGTCAAACCCACTTGAGATGCAGACCGTCAAGGCAGGTGATAAAGTTGCTCTTCTGGCATCTCTTATTTAACCTCCCGCAGAATACTGCACACCTTAAACTAATCATACAGCGTAAGCCAAGCCACCATGGTGCCTGAAGCTTACTGAAGCTTTTCAGACACGGCTGTAGCCAGCAAATTCGGGCTAGCAAAAACCATAATCTATTTTAGCATCGATTTTATTTAATATTCAAAAACAATTCTGTTTTAAATATCGAGAGATATAAATATTGCGTAATTGGTGCAATAATAACCGCATGAAAATATAATGGCACAGTTTATTTCGATTACATCATCCCACAATAAAATGATTAATATCATCCAGTTGCATCTGACAAATCATAAGAATTACAATCAATTAAAGATGGTTATTACTGCGGTATAAATCCGTATCTGCGACAGGTTATTACACACATAACATTTATTTTATTGCGAAAAAACACAAAAACATTTATTTCCGTCTTGTCATCATTTATTGTCACAATGCAGTCGCTTTCTCTTTAAGTGTGACGGCGTTTACAAATTTATCTTTAAAAAAAAATTAATTCAATGTGCAAATTTAAAAAGAAAAAAATGTCAAGTGCTAGAAAAATAAGAGATTTGTTGTTTTTTTCTTCTATCGATGACAGTCACACTCGGTCGTCTGAGTTGAGGGTCTCTCGGGCAATTACAGCTCAGGTGGTGTTGTCCGAAAAGGAGAATCGATTACTTGCTAAAGCTAATAAAGGTTTCCGTAATAAATATTATATGCAGACTATTTTTTATCTCCTTGAATAGGATTCAGCGTTATTTGAAACCTTGGATTTTATTAATCGGTTTGATATCCATTTTCACGTGATGTGGCAAGCAAGCGTAATCTGGTGTTGAATTTTCCTGCAGGGAAATGTATTCTCTTATGTAATAAAGCTGGTTGTGATCAGAGTGACAAAAAGATTGAGGCTCCGAGGTAAAAGTCTCGTTTGGAATGTTTTTTTTCTTCTTTTTTTTTTTTTTCCTTTTTCAAAATGTGACCTTGGTAATTTTTTTTTTTTTTTTTTTTTTTTTTTTTAAACTAAAATAAATTGGAAATAAGTTGATGCCATGTGCAGAACCAAGTTTGGAAAACGTTAAATTGAATTTCACAAGGAATTGTTTTCCTTTTAGCAAACCTAGAGAATTATTTTTGCGAAACCTACTCGTTTCCTTTATGCAAAGGAGTAAGGAAACGAGGTCATTTCAACTTTTACACGTGAATTTCGTGTTAAACCTCAGATTTATGTTAGATAAATAAAAATGTTGAGAATTTCGAGATGGATTGCACTTTATACTTTGTTTGTCCAAAGAAATATATAAAAAAAAACTTGAATGAATAAATGAATAAATAAATAAATAAATAAATATACAAGTAAGAAAAAAAAAAAAAAAAAAAAACATTATACAACGAATAAACATGTGGTTCAGTGTTGACAAAAGTGATTGAAAAGACTTGGGAAACATACCTACCATTTCCTATTGATTCCAAGAAATAACTTGACCAAAATTTTTTTTCACTAATTTTCAAACCGTTTCCTTTTTCTTCCGTTGCAGTTGCAATTTATTACATCGCTTCGTGACCAAACTTAACCACTCTGGATGCTGTAACCAGGACAACAATATGGCACTCATTCATGGTGGCGAATCGAGCCACCCGCTTCAAGCACGTGTCGTCATGACAACGCTGCGTCAGAGCCGCGGGTGCCCTTGGGATCGGTGGGAGGGGAGATGGGTGGCTGCGAACGCTCGCTAGAAGCTCGCTATGAAGCTCCGCGATCGGGCTGTGCTGTTCGCCGCTCTGTCGGCTCTCGGCCTCTTGGTGCTGATCACCGTGCATGTGCACGTTTCAGGCCAGGCCGACACGGTCGAATTGATCCCGAGCCACGGCCGCGTGTCACCCCTCGGCTCGTCGCTGCCCCGAAACCGGTTTCTTCAGCGGATGTCAGCTGGAAATGGGTCTTCAGCATCAGCAGGTGATTCTGGTTACTCACCGTGGACCGGTGGAGACGATAACACGTCGACTGGCAATAATACGCACGACGATTTTGCTGATTTGAGCGTAGCCGTCTTAAAGGTCACAAATGGTTCGAGGAAGAAAAAAAGAAAACGAAAACGGAATCCAACGCTGGCCGAATTGCTGGACATTGAGGCCAGGTAAGTTGATACGCCGTGAATATAAACTAGATCGTTCAAAGCATTTTACCAACCGAATTGATCAATTCATCGAGCTGTTATTTGCTATTTACATTTTTAATGTCTTAATTTTTGGTGATTTAAATTTATCTCGGGTAAGTTTGATGGTTTTTATTTTCGGGGGTCTTTTGTATCTAAAGTGGGCAATTTGCCCAATTTGCTGACCATCGATCGCGCGGGAAATGCTTTTTACTTTTCGTCCTCTAGTATTTCTTCTGTAGTGTTATTGCCCTTTTGATTGAATGGTGTTATCGTGTTCGGTTGGACTTTTCTTGTCTCCATAACACAAGAAAGGTGCAAATATTTGTGAATGAGGGAGTCTTAACTGGAGTTGGTCCACGAGTTCTTCTCTCTGTCACACATCAGTCGTTTTCCGACGCGTCCAAAGGGTAAAGTGCGCAATTAAGTCGTTATTTCCAGCTAAACTCGGCTTTTTGTGCTGTAATTTACTTATTTTTTTGGCAAATTGATTTAGCTAATCTAAATATTCTGCAACAAAACACGTTTTCTCAAATTAAATCCAGAAATAAATAGAAATGGCCATTTAAAGCTATTATTACACTCTAAAATAGGGCAAAATTGCAAAATCCTAAATTGTCAACATCGATGAAATAGGAAAACAAGGTTGTCATATGTAATAGCTTTTTAAAAAAAGATTTAAAATTAAGTCAATGAAGTTCAGATAAATGTCATGTTACACATTCACATTTAATGGTAAAGTACTAAAAAAAAAACTGAATAGAATGGGGAGGTAAGGTGGAACTTGCAAAAGTGTTTTTTTTTTTTTTTTTTTTTTTTTTTTTTTTTCCCGTTCAAAACATCATTAATGTTGAATAATCTCCCGACATGTGATTTATTCATAACATAAACTGTCAACTTGCGTTTCTTTACAGTCAAATAAATGAAGTAAAATTTAAAATGGGTCTAGTCAAGTCAATCTACGCTTATTTCCGTTAGGGAAGTGATTTTTTTATGGTAAGTAAGGGTCAAGAATCGCTTAGTTGGTGCTCCATGTATTATTTACTTGGTTTTATTGGAATCTAGAAATATATTGCAGTTAAATTTTCATTTAATTATTTTTTATTCAAGAAATCAAATGCAAAAAAAAAAAATCCAAAACTGTATTTATGTATAATATATAAACAGTATATGTCATGCCATCATATGTTAATGGCATTTCCTTGTGCAAAAAGCTTCTTTCATGATCTTTGTATCTTCAGTTATCAATCAAGCGTGATAGATTGCTTTTTATTTCACCTTCGCTCCGCCCATTATTTGATTTTTAGCAAACATTTACCTATCAAACAGCTTCATTTAATACAAAAAAAAAAAGGAATTGCGTTTTGTTTAATTGTTTTTAAATCATAAAAAATGTTTTATTTTAAAATAACAAGGCGTAAATCGTATAGGACAATCTCATTTTTATGCATTAAGTGAAGACAGATTTCATATTCATGAATAAAGATATGATTTCTTTTGCTGTAAGATGCCGTGCGTTTTGTTATCTCGTGGATCTTTTTCCTCACCAACGCAACATATTTTTTTTGTGATCATAGAATTAATTAATTGAGGGAAATATTTTCGATTTAGCAACTCTGGGGAATTTCCAACCTGCTGCAAGTGGAAATTCTTCTGCAGTATTTTTGTTTACGCGACAAAAACTATCAAGTTTACGGGCGTATAAACGTACTGAAAGTGCTTTATATGCTTAGAGTATAGCTTTGGTTGAAATAAAATAAAATATACGGTACTAAAACTGGCCAAAACCCAATGAAATCGATGCTATCATTTGATTCAAGCGAGTTTGGAATAGATCGTCATGTTTATTCATCCAACGCAGTCAGGGTTCTCGATATTTTACAATAGATAAGACAATTGGATGAAATTGCTTATGATCACTTGTTTTTTCTACAATGGGCAATAATCTGCACTTTGAATAGGTTCATTTTGTAACAAAAATCCCTAATTATCTCTAATGGCTTGAACTGATATAACCATTGGGAAAACAAAAACAAATTGAACGCGATTAGAGGACTAAATGTTATTTTTTTTAAATAGAAAACTTATTTCTGTAAATAAATTTTGTAAATTAATCCACATTGATCGATTGTTTTCTAATTTTTAAATTCAATACTGGCTATACATATCGCGAAATGTGTAAACATTCATTGAAATTGAATTATCACTTTACATCATTCATTGCGGAAAATGACCATTGGAATGACCTTCTCTTTTCACCAGATTCATTTGAAATAGTAACCTTAACTTGAAGATTAAACTCACAAACACACTTTCTTTTGTTCATTGTACATAAAATTTTTGAGCGATGTTATTCACAGTCTGTCTGTATTGTTTGGGAGGCCTGGAGGAAGTCTATATGATTTATAGTTTTACTTTTATTTCTACAAACCTACTTTTGTATACACACAGTACAGGATTGTGGATTAAATTTGTCGTCTCTCGGGGTTATTATCATTTTATGATATTAACACCCATTTTTCTCTCCTTAATTAATAAGTTGCTGACTTTCCCCGTTCTTGTTACTGTACATGAATTATATTGCTCTGAGATTTAAAAAGTATCAAATATATTTAAATACAATGCACAAAAGTCAATTTTTGAATTTTTATTTATGCAAAATATGGAAAATTTAACCGGAAATAATAAAATCTTCTAAAAGGGGTTGATAATGATGAAGTGAGTGGTTGAAACAGATCGATTTTTCGATAAACTTGCTTACTGGGATCGGATTTGCATTGCGAAAATGATCAAATGATGCGCTGCATCTGAGCTATTAGAGAAAGCGTACGGCAAAAACAGTTTGCATAATAATTTATTTCAAACGACAAGAAGGATGTTGTTATTTTTTTTCAGGCATGGTTTTATAACTCTATTGTTCTCCAGGTAAAAAAAATAGAAAAATTAGATTTAAATGTCAGTAGTAAAATTGGATATCTTATCAGACCACGAGCGTAATGAGAAATCTTTATAGTAATAACTCACGGTTTTCTTTCACTATTAGATGCGAAGCCATTTTGGTTTCAAACGAACGAGTGCTGAAAATAAAATTAATTGTTTTATTATGTATGCAAAATTTTCAACACGTTTATCTGAAATAATTGAGTTATTTGAAGCATACTCATATTCAGTTTCCACGGTGTGCCATGTTGTGTGTGAAATTTATTCGTCATTGGTTTTCTGACAAAATAATCTCTAAAAAGGTCCTTACAACCGGAAGAGGAAGATTGGTGGAACCAACATTGATAAATCTGGAAGATACTGCATTCGTGAGGGTCTGTGTTGGTGCATAGCGTTTCTAATTGCCAAGATAATTGAGGAAATGTCCACATTCTGGCCATTAATGGTCACTAATTTTAAAGTTGAAGCGGCAAGAATCTTCACCCGACAGATGTCTTGTTCATTTGTCATTGAATTTGTTTAGATTCAACTACAATAGTAATTTGGCGTGACCATTAATTTCTTTGTTCCTAGACTTTGTAATGTTATTAAATTTTTACTGTTCCGTCGTATTATCTTGTTCGTGCGATTACTCGCTCGTTTAATGATGTAGAAATGCACGCAGCTTTGACATTAATATGATCAATTGAGAGATTTCAGGTTAATGCTTATGAAAACTAAACATTTTGCTTGGAAATTTAGTCCTATTTTGGAGTTATTTAAGATTTGTTTTAGTATATTTATTTATTTATTTATTTATTATTTATATTTTCAGTCACAATGCTTCCAATTGGGAGAGGTTTCACATTAACATAAAGAAATACGAGCTTTACAGCAAAGACAACTCAGGCATTAAGGGTGTGCTTCACGATATGGCCACACAAAAGATTGTTCATATCGGTCAGTTGCTAAATTTAACTTTATATACATTTCATTTGAACTTGTTTAAATCTTTTCAATTTAATAATAATAGTAATAATAATAATATACAATAATAACATTCCTTCCGAAAAAGCAAAAAACAAACATTTCGGTTTTATTACTTTTTTATTTGTTATTGTCTTTCATTTGGAGATTAAAATCGATACCGCTTAATGTTTGACTTTTTACTAACCTACATTACTTCTTTTAATGTTTTCCTTTAAATAAAATCCATAAAAGTTTTCTATATTCTTTTAATTTAATATGTATTGTCTTCATCCATGTTTAGTGCAAAAAGAAGGAGGTACTCAGTTGAAACTCATCATCGAATTCGCAGGAGAAGGAAAAGCACTCTTTAAACCAATGAGGTAATAATAATTTCCCCCATTAATTTAGCTCACGTTTATGTTCTTCTACACGTTGCAATGTAAAAAAAAATAACCATATTTTATTATTAATAATTTTTTTTTTCGGGTAAGATTTTTTTTGGGGGTGTATCTCATACTTTTACTTCACCATCATTTTTTTATCTTGATTTTTTTCGTAAACCGGAAAAAATTTAGGAGCTTTTGTATAGGTTAACTTGATTCCAGATCTCGGTTTACTGTTTTCCCCTCCTTTTTCTACCTTCAAGAAAACAAACATACGACTGATTAGGTTTCTGTTTTGATAAAAGATAATTGACCATTTTACTTTTATTGCTTTATTTGTTACTGAGACGATAAAATTACGTTCTCTATCAAATATAATTGACGAAAATAAAACACTTTCCCACACCCCGTTACACCATTATAAAGTTACTTTTGTATGGTCTGGTTCACACTAATAAAGAAACCACCAATTTGGTTTATGGAGAGAATCGATAAACACTTTTTTTTGCAAAATTTAAATAACCATTTTTTATTATATTTGGGGGAGGGGGAGGGGAGGAAAACGATAGTTATTTCGCTGATTCTATTTAGTGGATGTTTTTAAATAGTCGCGAACTAAGCTTTACGGTAACGTATAAATGTTTGATAATTTTCATACATTTTTCAACGCCGCCCAGAATAACTTTTCGTGCATAAAAACCCTCTGTAGAAAGTAATTCTGCTTTATTCGGTATGCGCATTTTTTACACTTTAACTTTAATAACTGTAATAATTTTGTTGTCAACTTTTGTAAATGTGCATAGGGATTTAGTCTGTTAGTCCAACTTACGAAACTTAATTGCAAATTTCAATTAGTGAAAATAATAGAATTTATACAGCAGGAAGATTAATAGTTGATTGTCTACAATTAATTTGTCAGAAAATTCAATATTTCTCCTATGACTGAACCTAAAGTAAATATTTCCTTAAGAAAGGAAGTGGAAAAAAATTAAAACGTTGGTGATTTTTTTTTAGTAAGTTGGGGGTAGGGAAGAACTAGGCGGAAGTAATTTTAGACTGGCATTTTTGCCCCAAATGAATAAATCATGGCATTCATTTACTTTTACGTCCAGGTTTCCAAGAGATATTGAAACTCTTCCGAATCATTTCTACTTTGTTGACTTTGAGAGACATAATGCTGAAATAGCAGCTTTCCATCTCGATAGGTAGGACATAAAGACCTGATGTGTATCATTAAATTTTATAACCAAACATTAGAAACGGTAATAACTTTATTTGTATATAGAATTTTGGGCTTCCGGAGAGCACCGCCTGTAGTTGGACGAACACTTAACATGACCACTGAACTGTATGAGGTAGCGGAAGGAGAAGCTCTTCTAAAGACCTTTTTTATGTCTCCCGGTAAATTATGCTCAAAGTTTAATTTTACGTGTACGCATGAAAACAAGTGCATTTCATGCATTTCGTGCATTTCGTGCATTTCCTTGACCTTTTGACAAGGTCGTTTTGGATAAGCAGAAAGATGCTAATTCATGATAAATTTTTAATTGCATTTTAACAGCCAACAACTTTTGCTTTCATGGCAAGTGCAGTTACTACTGTGACACCTCCCACGCTATCTGCGGCAATCCTGATAAACTCGAGGGCAGCTTTGCCGTCTTCCTACCGCCATCCAGCATGGCTGCACGAAAGTCTTGGCGACACCCCTGGCGCCGATCATATCATAAGAGACGAAAGGCCAAGTGGGAAAATGACGACTCGTACTGTGAAAATGTCAAAAGCACTCCTCCCTATGATGAGGGACGGCGGCTCTTAGATCTTATGGATATGGCTGTGCTAGATTTTCTTATGGGCAAGTTCGGAAAAAAATTCTTTCTCATTTTTAAATTGCAATTTCTGATAAAAATAGTCGCTTTGAAAGATTAGAAATCAGAAATTGATGCGATGCTTCATATTTTGCCTTATGATATCACTATAATTTGTAAAAATTTGTAAAAAATTGAAAATTTTTAAGTATTTTTCCCTTGTTATAAAGTAAAATATGAAGTTTAAGCCTTTTTTTTTTGTTTTTAATTGCAAAACAGATGTTTGAAAAAATGTGTGTGTATTTTTAGGTAACATGGATAGGCATCATTATGAAACATTTACAATGTTTGGAAATGACACTGCCCCTTTGCACCTAGATCATGGAAGAGGATTCGGAAAAGCAAGGCATGATGAACTATCGATATTAGCACCAATTTATCAGTGCTGTTTAATACGCAGTTCTACATTGTCACGACTGCTCAAATTTCACAATGGACCTCAACACTTGAGTAAATTGATGAGAAAATCATTATCTGCTGATCCTCTAAATCTTGTGCTTCTTGAAACTCATATGGTGGCCATTGATCGCCGGTTGGCCACCATTCTTCACACAGTGCGTGAATGTTTACGTAGTCACCCGATGGAAGACGTTATTATTTATGACACATATTTATATGAGTAAAAATTTATATTGAAAGTTACAAAATATATATTTCAGGGCGAAGTTTGACACTTGCGATGAAGATTTTATGAGCGCATGCAACAGAAATGTCGACAAATGTGATTTTTTTAAAAAAAATCTTTATTTCAGTCTTAATTTATGGCATTATGGTTTACAAGACAAAGTATTTTATTTAATTTTTTTATAATAGTTGTGAATTATTTTTTTTTTACTATTGTTTTGTATACCTATATTTTATTAGAAAGTTTTCAGATCGTTGGGTGGTATAAATTGATTACAAACCGGTGCACCATCTGTTGAAATTACGGTAACAAATTCAATTCACCTCCAAGTAATAAACTGATGTGAAAAGTATTGCTTCACAGTCGGTTTGTAATGTTGAACTATATCGGGTTTAAATAATCGATATTTAATAACAAAGTATGTTAAGTCATGGATGTAAATGGAATGAATCTGTAGGGAATTTTTTTTGTGCATTTCCGGTACGATTAATCTTTCTTTTTTTTTTAAATAGGTTTTTCTGAAGAGACTTTTTTTTAATTTAATTTGTTGATAACCTGCTTTTATTGTTTGCTCAAATACTAGTCAGTGTTGATTTATGTCAAAGCTTAATCGTGAAGTCTCAAATTCTATTTAGTAATGTTATACATTAATAAATTTTAAATGAAGAACTATTTAATTTGCACAAATAAAGGTGGTCTTGATAAATCCTTTTCAATGAAAAGTAATGACTTATGTTTGGCAAAATAAATTTCTCTCTTTTTTTAAAAACAAAATCAGGTATGTGCTAGTTTGTCTGACTGATAAGTGTGTTGCGATGTTGCAAAATGTACTTACCTTCCAGTTTTCGATTGGCGAACTGATTAAGAATTTTATTGATCAATTGTAATGTAATTGTAAATTTTTATCTTTTTCTATTACGAAAAATGAAAGTAAAGAATTAAGTATAAGTTATACATCATTTTTAAATATTTCAATGCAATATACAAAAAATTGATATAATATTATGTAAATATATAACACATATTTTTTTAAAAGTTAATGTTTTTCAGCCTGAGTTTACATAACTTAGCCTATCAACACTTAGGATCCAACCCTGTTTCACTGCCATTAATTTAAAAATTTAGCGTGCAGTCCAACGAATCGTGAAGACGAATGCACTTGCATATCTAACTTTCTTGTTGATTTTCATAAATTTGAATTTTTAATTCACATTTATGGTATAAAGTAAGTGATTGTTATTCATTATTTACTTAAACTGAAATTTGAGATGAATATAATGCCTCTGAAGGTTTTGCTGAATTATATTCCATAACATTTAAATCCTTAAATGTTGAAAACTTTTAGTTTTTTGTTCCCACCGTATGAAAATTGTGAGTAACTATAAATCATTGTTTTCACAAGTGTTTATACAATTTTTTTCAGTTAAAAATACCTCATAATTATCAGAGTATTGCAAAATTGCCCAATGCTCTCACAACTTTTCATTACAATTATTACTATAACCCTGGGAAATGGCACAAACTTCATTTTACTGTATACATTTAAAAACGATTAGAATTCAGTAAAAAAAAAAAAAAAAAATTAACGTTAATAAATAACAGTTTGAAAATATTTCATAAACTATTGACATCACTTTATCGTGTTTCCATTAAGCCATGGCCGAAACACAGGAAGAGAGGAAGGATATTGAGCTCCACGTTTCCGCTGAAGGGTCCCATCTGAATTTCGAAATGGATATGTGGCCATTAGAATCGGACATTGAAGTTTGATTTCTTTTTGAGAGCCCTTGGTTTCTGCTACAAACTGGCATGAATAAAAGATGTCGCATTAGTTACATAATAAGAATTTGTTACCACACAAGTCTTACAAAAACGTCATATTGTATTCTGATCAGATGACATCCTCTTAAATTGGTTGGGGGAAGAGGAGGAATGTACAGCATTTCATTAACCCAATTATCTGTATCTCCGGGCAAAATCTTGCTTCGTTCCAATGTAGCCAATTCACGCCGTTCAGACTGGACAATCAATTTATTAGCCATGTATTGGATTGTCTAAAAATGTCAATACATAAAAATATATAATGCAAGTCTCTCTAGAAGGGAGTTTCCAAACTCATTTAAAACACATTTAGTCTCATAGTTATTTTCCTATTCTTTATACATCGTAATATTAAAATCTATTAGCATTAAATGTAGTTTTATTTGAGTTGCATAAGATCCCAATTTTGCTGTAATACTTCTGTAAGAGACGCGGTCGTTTTCTTAATGGTTAAATTGCTATCGTTTTTTATGACGGCGTGTAAATTAATATTTTCTCCTGGAATATAACCGCCTCTGTCCAATCGCATCCGTATGGACACAGGACCGCTGCGTACACACGCCATACCAATCCGTTGCTCCGTTTCACAAAAAAGTGGTTGCTACAATCAATATAAATCTCAAGAAATGTGTTTGAATTATTTGGTGCCGTTGAAAACTTACTAACAACATCGGTGGTTCTAAATTCAAATCGATGGGGTTCATAACTATAAACACTTGCTGGTTCTTGTGAACTACGCCAGATGCTTCGCGTACGGCTGATTTACAAAAATACTGTACCCAGCCATGTTTACCAAGAAACGTGGATGGTAAACCTAATGGAAGCCCTAGTTTGAAGGGAAATGAATGTATTCCTTGCGATAAAGCCACTATGCGATTATCTGGAAATAGCAATCAAAATATTAATAATTAATTCCAATTAACTAGGACATGAACCGTACCAGTTTCTCCAAGGAGTTTCATACTAAAATCAATGTAGTTTTCTTTATCATTATGCCTTTGTCTATTCCTGTCCGATATTTTCACAATCCCTTCGCCAACCACATGGAAAAACACACCTACATAGAAAAAAAACAGATGAAAAAAAATTGTGATATCAAGGACACACTTAATTTGTCCTTGTTTGAGAAGCCACAGGAGTAGAACATATGCCCTCTTAACCGATTAAACCATTGATTTTTTCGACAAAATCTAAAACTTCTACTCGAAAGATTTGTTTCTTTTAAAACAAACTGTCGAATTAAATTCGAGTTTTTTGATTACGGTTCCATTGGGGAGTAACCTATTTGCGAGAGTTTAGTTTCCATCTTACCTCTCACTTCAGTGTCCTCATCTAGCTCAACAAGTACACGTCCACTGACGAATTGGCCAGGAAAGTAAAGCAAGTTCGGATTGTCAAAAAGAATGAGAAATTTGCGCAACTTTCGTGCCATCTTCTATTTCGACAGAATGTCGCTTCGCTTTCACCTCCCCCGTTCCTTTTCCTTTCTTCTAGCCTCGGGCTACGCCTTACGTCACGATACAACCGGTTTGCATTGCCTTATTAGAGGACTTCTTGAAAATGTTAAGCAAGGGGTGAAGTCAAGCAAACTAATGACAATGATAGAAATTTTTATGACCGTGTTGCAGCTTTTCACCTTGGATTTAATTCCACACATAACAAATCCAGAGGAAATACAATTTGATTCAAATGTCAAAATATATTTATTTCTCGAATAACAGATATATCTTGAATAGAAAACAAACAAATAACAATCGACAAACTTGAGATATATATAATTTACAAAATAACCCGCGTAAAATATGGCACTTGGTTCAACGAAACCGCTTGATGAAGTAGCCATTTGGGACCCGCTACCAACCGACCAGAATTATTCCAAATGCCGTGTGGGATGTAAATATCTCGAAATCGGCCCCCCGACTCCAACACTGGCGCCACCAACAAATCATCCCCAACTAGGAATTGCGAATCGACCTCCAACGCCACCGAGTCGTTCGGCGACACCCACCAAAGTGGGCGAATTAATGGAACACCTTTCGCCGCAGCATCCTCGACCAACTGTTCTAATAACGGGACCACCAAACGACGGCGAATTTCTAATAATTTCCTCGTCTCTTCGAAACACTCGTCGTTTAATACTTTTGGTGATTGAGACAACTGAAGCACGGGTAAAAATATGGATAGCTGGAGCCAACGCACGTATAATTCCGGATCGGAAATGCCCTCTCCCCCGACGGACCCTGGATTAATAAACGGGAAGCCAATAATACCGAGTGTAAGGACTAGTGGGAGGATAGAGTTGAGTCCACGTTCTCTATCCCAAGTGGGTGTTCTCGAAGAAACAGATACGTAATTTAAATTTGACTGCGCGGCAGATGCCGTGTTCATCCCTAATGAGATTTCTGCGGTTTTGGATACGAATATTTGGCTTAAAATATCGGGGTTCGTCACTGGGTCGAATAAAGTGTATCTTCTAGGAAGAAAAGCACTCTGTCCTCCGAGAAAAAAGAAATGCGGTACTGGAAGGGCCTTCAACTGGTTCACGAACCAATTACACGCGTCTGGATTCGTGAAATCCAAAATAGCGGCGCTTGGAATGCTTTTCCATTTTGTGAGCGCTGGAACTACATTCTTTTCATCGCGAATCCAAAAGCGAATGTGTTTTAGATAATTCCTCGAACTTGTACTGATGTACGGATGCGCCTCAAGAACAACATCAAATTTTTTCAGACGTATCGCGTCGAGTGTGTCGTTGAAATTGGGGAAATTAATCGGATCAAATGTCAAATCGCCTTCTTCCTGTTGCCATTTGCCAATAACGAGGAGGTTGTTAGGAATTCCTAATTCCATTACGTCATCGAGATACTTCATCAAACTTTCGGTGTTCATCACGGCGTTTGGGGCCCACATTACTCGCTTTAAGGGATAGTTCAAGTCCGACGCAGTTCGCGATTTAGCTCTTAGTTCAGCCACGGTAAATTCGTGAACGCTTTTCACGTCTGGTCCGGAACACACGGAATAACTCATACGCAGACTCGAACTGGAAACGTTATCGTAAGGCCACGCGTGTTCTGATTTAAGACAAATTCCGTTTTGATGCAAACTGACGAAAAGCGGCACACTCGAATCGATAGAAATAGATACACCTTTCGAAGACAGCACGTATCGATTTAGAATCGAACCAAAACTCGAATCGCCGTTTCCAGTCACGAACGGGATGAAGGAGAAATTAGTACGGCCGTTTAACGGCCAGGGATTTCCATACACGTCTCCGAAACCGAACCATTTCGAATCCTCGGTGCTGAAACAATCGCAAAGCGGGATTTTTGTCGATAGACTTTCCCAACTGATGCCGTAGCATCGCGAGACCGTAGTGTTATTACTGGAATCCGGGTGGCGTCGTATCGTCAGCTCAGCAGCATTTTTCCAACGGAAGCATTTTGTGTAAACCGTGTCTTCTAAAAAGCATTCGTAAGGAATGAGATCAGGTGGAAGGTATTGACCGACTTGAATTTTCAGCACGTCGTGCCGATTTGAGTTTAAAATTCTAAGCGTTCGTGTTTGGTCGTGAAAATGGATTCCTTCGGCAATTTCGGTCTGAAATGAAATAATTTCAATAATCAATTTAAAAAAAACTATATTTATTAATTTTAGGCTTTAAGATTAAGTGCAAAACTATAAATAACCATTACATAACCACATCAACTTACGAAACTCGAACACCTGAACCGGTTTCGGAAGCAAAAGTGGTCAAAATGTTACTATACTAATACCTGTAATATTTGTAATTCTTGCTGTTTGTGAAACACATAGGTGAGTGAAAGGTAAATAATGATCAGAAAAAATATGAAGACGACAAAAGCTTTCAATTTGTACTCTCGAGGTTGTTTCTGCTTCATTACTCCTGGAACTGTAAACTTTAACCAAAAAAAAAAAAAAAAAAAAAAAAAATTAGTAAAAAAAAAAAAATTACTATTGGGTTGATAGTAGATAATTAGGTCAGGTGGTACCACGAATTTTTTTTTGAACGATCCAGTTGGTGTTGAATCTGCTTTATCCCATTTGTACTCGCTGAGTTCAAGTTGAGGGTATGATTCCGGGCGTCTTCTGATGTCGCTTTTAGGTGATTGGATTGTGACTTTGGCTGCGCCTTTACTTTTGCCATTGAGTAAGTCATTTCCTTCCTCCGCTTCCGATTCGGTGTCCATGGTGTTTATCTTTCTCTTAGACCATTCAGCTGTTTGTTTGCTTTAACCCGCTGTTGTTACGCTTCTTTTCTCCGGATCCGTCCGGTCAACTCTGGTTCAGCCATTTTACATTCAATTATACGCGATCACGACTTTGTTTTTAAAAAAAGAAGCGAAGTGACGGCTTCGGGATTTTCGCAAGGCCAGTCCGACATTTAAAAAAATCGATTCTGTGCCATATCGATATTTTTTGTAAGCATTAATCGATTTTTTTTTTTGTAAGTTTCAACGTTTTTATTTATTCGTAATAAGAGAACTTTTGTCGGGTTTCATTGCACGAAAAAATGTTTTCGTGTTTTTAAAATCTAGAGATAGAATATTTTAATAATGAGAAAAATTTAAACAAATTGAACTAATTTTTATAAAAGTCATTTTAAGTTAACTAATGAACAATTTAGTCGTTTCAAAATAATCTGCTATTTGTGATTTGTTTGGAAACTGAAGGAAAAAATTATTGTTCGAAAAAACATTTGTTAACTGCAAATAATTTCAAATTTTCTCGTCAGATGTCCTTACTAAAGTAACGAATTATCGATTCCCCAGACGTTATTTATCGACTAGTCGGGTTTGATATGGTTGATAATTTGATATGAACATGAACTTGTTTTTTTTTTTTTTTTTTTAATGATAATCAGTTAATCTATCTATTGCTTTTTAATGTTCGAAGACTTTGAGTTTACGATGAGTGAATGTATACCGCATTTATTATTGTAATAAAATAAAGAGCATTAAAACCAATATCATTTTCAATAATAAGATTAATTTTATTAAGTCTTTTGATTTATTTTCCACATCCTCTCTTTTCATTCAAAAAAAGCATTCGATTCCCACAATTATAATTAAACGACTTGAACAAAAAAAAATGTGATTCGTTTTTTTTTCGGTTGGCCGTTGCTAAGCAACAAGATGACAGGTAAAAACACCTGGTTGAATCTACCTTTTTTTCGAAACATTTTTTTACATTTCGTTCATTTAAAAATTTCATTTTTCTAATTGCAAATTTTCAAAATTCTCAAAATAAAAAAACAACAAAAATCTCCAAATTTGAAAATGTAATCGTCCTT
Organism: Strigamia crassipes; assembly: GCA_034683725.1. Taxonomy (NCBI): domain Eukaryota; kingdom Metazoa; phylum Arthropoda; class Chilopoda; order Geophilomorpha; family Linotaeniidae; genus Strigamia; species Strigamia crassipes. The sequence continues at coordinate 45,607 of JAQFXT010000131.1, forward strand.
GATAGATACCAAGATTCAAAATCAAAGGAAGTATAAGTGAAGAGAAGGATGCGAAAATTTCCCGTTAGTATAAAGCGACCAATAACCTCGCGGGATACAACCCACGTGACTCGCAACGCACCAATCCCCGACCTATCAATTTCAAATTTTCCCCTCTTTGTTATCCCGCCGTACTGCCATGCTCGAGTCGTCTATCGCAGGGCGCACATTACCATGCATGGAGCACTAAATTCCCAGAAACATTTCTTATAGCACATGTGGGCACTAATGGAGACGTTCGAGGCGTCATTGCAAGAAATGATCGACTGCGATATGCGCACCCAACTCGACGGAAGCGCAAATGGCCTCACCCCCGCGCCTTTGGATCTGGATACCGACCTCATGGCCGACACATCAACGTGGTCCACCACGCAATCATACGTCTATTCCGATTTAGAACCGGTACTTTTCGTCAACCCGCAGACAGCTCTACCAAACCACACGAAATCATACATTGTGCAAGAGGCTGGCAGCCCCGCCGTAGCAGACACACCGCGAGCCCAACCCATCACTCCGAAAACACCTGAACCGACGGGCGGCGATGCGGCGCCGTTCGCTGCAAAACCAGTGGCTGGCGAGCTCAAGAGAGTTTACCCGAAGCCTGCTTATTCCTACAGTTGTTTAATAGCGATGGCTCTAAAGAATAGCAAGGCTGGTTGTTTACCAGTGTCGGAAATTTATAGTTTTATGACGTAAGTAAAAGTGCACGCGAGAACCGTTGGAATTTAAAAATGGCGCTAGCTGTCCGTTAACTCGATTGGTTTTGATAACTCGTTTTGTTTTGATTTTTTTTTTTTTTTAAATATTAAAAATTGTAATTTTATCTCGTTTATAGAGAAAATTTTCCTTACTTCAAAACAGCACCGAATGGATGGAAGGTAGATGTTAATTCGAAACAAATTAATTTTGATACAAATTTTATTTTTTGAATTCTAGAACTCAGTTCGTCACAATCTATCGTTAAATAAATGTTTTGAGAAGGTTGAAAAATCCTCTTGCGCTAATAACCAGAGGAAAGGATGTCTGTGGACTATGAACCCCTCTAAGATTAGCAAAATGGAAGAAGAGGTGCAGAAATGGAGCCGCAAAGATCCGCAAGCTATCAAAAGAAGCATGGCGAAACCTGGTACACCCAAAATGATTAAATTTTGATTTTATGGTGTTTAATGATTTTCTTTTCCGTTTTGCCGTAGAAAATTTAGAATTGTTGGCTTTGGGATGTGATCGTAAAGCCTACGACAATACCATCAAAATTATTCATGAAAACGCTTCATCAAAAACGGAATTCGCGGTTAGCGAATTGGACATTTTAGATACGGGCTTGCAACTAGATGCATCGCTTCCAGATCTTAATTTACAAGTAGTGATACCAATCTGAAATCAATTTTCATAATTAATAATTAATCAATTACAGACGGGCATATGGGACGAGTTTGATGTTGATCGGATACACCTAGATCCTGGATCTCTGATAGCTATAACCGATCAAAACATTCACGGCAACTATGTTTGTAACGCGTTGACTGTCAACAACAATAACAACAACGTTAAACTGCTCAAGAGAGGCCATATTTAACTGTTGATTCACACACCACGCAAAAATATCTGCAATTTAAAAACGTGAAGTTTTGTCTACGGATGCACGAGATAATCATGTCACGCACAAGAACGAATTCACATCACAAAGTGTATGAGTAGAAAGAGTTTTTCACTGCATCCAGTCACGACTAGTCTAGGTGCCTTCACCTGTAAATAAGGTGTACCCAGGTAAACGAGTAATTTGAAGGCAGTTTGTTGTTTCATTGTTTTTGTTAACTTGTTTTACCACTGCACCATAAAAGTATTTGTAAAAATTCATTGTCTTTTCTATTTTATATAATAAATTCTTTTTATCTTTGATTTATTTCCACTTGTTCATGAAATATTACGAGACCAAAAGCAAATTTGTGTAATTTTAGCTTTATTTTTGTTAAAAATTACAAATGTTTGATGTTAGTCTTTCCAATCGGCCGGTTTTATGCGTTTTTTCTCAGCGATTAACTTCAGTTTAACTCGTAGGCCTTCCGGCGTTGCGTAAAATGCTTCTTGCTCTTTCAATTTGGCGTGATGATTTGATCGTTCAATGATGTCGTTTACCCATTTTTCAGCATCGAATACTTCAGCTTCTTTAATCTGAGCCAACAACTCGGCTTGGAAAACCTTTTCCTTCCGTTGTTCGCGAATTAGTCGTCTGTGAGCCCATTGAATCAACATTCGTTTGCGTAATTTACGCAACTGGTGTTTTTTCATCTTCCTTTTCCTGATGACGATGAGACGAGCGGCTTGCTTTTCTATTGGCTTTTCGAGTTGAGGTTCTGCGATACCAACTTTTACATTCGGATCTAAAATGTCCGAAGGTAATATCGTTGACGTAAGTGGATCCAAAAATGGCAACTTGGAGATTAAAGGAATTGAAGAATTTACTGGAAACCGAGGAAATGCGGGTAGTTTGCCTTGAATTAAGCTGATAACCTGTAGAAATAAAAATAAATTGTATAAACAAAAACAAACAGTTCAATTGCTCGTAACTCACGTTTTCTAGCTTTTTATTATCATTCCTGTCCTTATTACCCAGCGACACATTTTTACAACCACACGACACTATTTTAGCTCTTGAAATCGAATTATTTTTTGAAACGGCTACCGTAGCAATTCCTGTAAATAATATTGAATATAAAATTAAAATCATCGCATTTCGGACCAATAATACCTGCTACGTTAGAGATTTTTATATTTTTCATCGAAATAATTCTCTGACAAAACTGTCGGATCATGTCTGCACCTTCAGAAAAACAAAAAAATATTATTTATTTTCGGCGAGGATTGCAGATGCAATGGATGCCCGGAAGCAGGTTTTCGATACACCCAAACTATCGACACTTATGATGTCACTTCCTATTAAAAGAAGCGACGAAATCGACGGCGACTGTGTGTGGTCTTTGTGACCTGAAGTTTCGGTTCAGACTACGAACGTTTATGTGAAACAGTCGTGAATGTGTAGATCTCCGCCGTATTATTTGCTCACAGACAACTACCAATAGAAATGGAAATTGTGTCAGCCCCATTAAAGGTATATTTTAACGAGTTCCAATGCCGTAAACACAAACTAATTATAAATCCCGTTCGTGATAACTTGTAGGGCGTGTTTTTCGCACATTTTGTCTTATGCGTATGGTAAGTTGAACCGTCGTATTGCATTATAACAGCGGCGAAATAAGAAACTCAATAACGCGTCTATTTTTATTTCAGGGCTATGCAAGCTGTTGGTGCGCTGCCGTTGTCGTACATCTTTTATAACGTGTTTTTGTTTATAACGCTGCTATGGGGCATGCACTCACGTGATTCAGAAGAACCAATTTTTATGGTGTTTGATTATTTTTATCTTGTTTTTAGTCGTAGGGTAGTTTGTCCTAAGCTAGTCATATTTTGATAAACGTTACATTTTATCATTCGTGTCTTTACGTGGCAAAATTAATAGATAAAATATAATTTTTATAAATTATTTTATTTAATTTCTACGTGACAGGCTTTCGTAATCAATGCCATTAGTATTTTGCTGGATATTATAACCATCGTTGTTTGTTTTCCGAGCGAGTGTGAGTATTTCGAAGAATCGAAGCTATTGATTACGATTTATTTTTAAAGTATTTAATTATTAATTTTTTTTTTTTTTTTTAGATTCATCAACTTCTCGAAATTTTAGTCTTGGGTATGTTGATCGAACCATTTGAAATTATTTTTCCACTCGTAGAATGACTGATCATCGTTTTTCAGAGTTGCCATTTTGAATTTAATCATACGTCCCGTAACTTGCGTCGTGTTGCATCGTATTCGTAGCGAGCGTGAAGGCAATTATAACAACTACGGTGTGCCTGGGTTAGGAGATTATTTTGGTAATTTACTTGCATTTAAGGTTCAACAGTTGGTGAGATGGAGTTGATAAATGTGCTTGAGATGTCGACTGAAATATTACAGCATTTACGACAACGCAAATAGATTGTTTATTTATTTATTTATTTATTTAAATTAGAAAAAATTCGGTTTACATTTATTAAAATTTGAACTCATTGTTTTTCATATTAACCATTCGGTTGCATTTTGAGTTCCAGAGATAAATATGGAATTTGTTTACTAATTTCAAAATTACCCGAATAATTAGATAAGGGAGTGGAAAATTTTAATACTAACAAGACCCACGATATTAAAAAAACGTGTTCAAATCTTTAGTTTTCGACATTTATTGTTGAGTGAATTCAGAAAAGCAAAAATATTAATAAAATTGGTGGTTATTTCAGGGCGACGTGGTCCTTACGAAAATATTGATCAACCGCCGCCTCAGAGTATTCCTCCGGTTGATAGTGAAACGAGCAGCCCGCATCATCAAGGATATGAGCAAAATAAAATGAATCTCCCTTGAAGAGTCGAGTAAGGAAAAGTAAAGACAGCGAGTTATATTTTTTACCTGCCTGAACAAACTTTGGTGCAAATTATTTTCTCCTTTGAACATTCCAGTCTATTTTGATTTGTAATTAACTTATTTGGTTGTGATATTTTCATATTTAATTCTATAACAAAATGTTAAATGTTGAAACGAACATCTAGTCAATAAAGCGAGAGAAATGCAGGAATTGCTTACATATTTGTTTAAATCGTATATATTTTTTAATTCTAATATAATATTCTGCTATAATTACTTATTGTTTATTTCTATTGTAATCATCCAAAGCAGTAGAACAAATAAATGGCCAAAAAATTATTTGCATTTAGCACTTATTTCGCAAATAATTCAAAGTGATTTATTTGCAATTGTTTAAAACTTGCAACCAATTATCATTTACCGTAATAAATAATAATGATGTTTTTAGTTGTTTATATTACTTACGAGCGAGCAGAAACAGTCGAGTTTCAGCTACGGCCTATTCGTACGTCATGCAATCACGTGATCAACTCGGTCCGGACCAACTTCCTGCGCGTACAAATCATAATGGCGAATGCGACATCTCCCGGAAGGAAAATTCAAATTACATTAATGTGCGGAGTAAGTTTTTATGTTTGATTTCTGAATATAGTGAGTTATTTAAAACAAATTAAACAAGTGGTTCAACAATGGGCTGTAGCTGTAAACTCATTTCAATTTCAAGTTATTGGCTTTGTGCAATGGTAATGGCTGCCGTATTCGATGAGGTGACGTCAGTATTGTGGCGCACTTGCGTACGAGTCGGTCTGTACACAATTCGTGACAACAAAAGTATCGGGAATCTGTTTGTTCCTCTGGTTTTACTTCACTCTTTTTTAAATTAAAACATTTTTCAGACTACTTGATCAAATTATATAAAAAATAGTTTATTTATTGAAAAATTCCTTTTACCGAAAAGAAAAATAGAAAAGACTGCACAAATTATTGTTGGAGCATTTGATTTTGCACTGTAAAACCATAATCTATTAACAATTTATCATAATGTATAGTTGCGTAGTTTGACCACGATCAGTCTGTGGTTTGGGCATCATTGAAAGCTACAAGAGTAGGAAGTGCAGTTTTATTGTCACCGCACACTCTGCTATACAGTACTTTAATGAGCCCCGTCGCTTTTTTTCCGTTATTTAATTGCACAGTTCGGCCCTCCGTTGCTCAAGACGAAAAAAATAATAACAATAAATATATAATCGAGTTTTTAGTGTTCATTTTTCCACACGTGAATGTTAATTGTGATGATGACGCTCCTTGTCTTTCTTTCTAGATGTTTTATTGTGGGATCGTTTATACTTCTTGCATTTACACGAGCGGACAACACGAATGCGGTACGATCGTCGCTCTCCATTCTCGCACAGAAGGTAAATGCGTTTATTTTTGACAACATCGTCGATGCAACGCCATTCGTCCGCGGTTTTACGAGATGATAAGAGTTTGGCATAATGTGCATACCAAGGCAACTCGTTGACTGGCAAGCAGTAGCCTGAACATACCACTTCGGTGATTGGACGGACGGATGTGCAAAAACCGTCTGAAATATATTTCTTCGACCGGAGTTCTTTGCACCCTAAAGGTGATTCATCTAATAAAATAGAAAAGAAGAAAAAAATAAAACATTCTGTGCAACCGGACATGCGCTTACACAATATTGAAATTGCTTATAATAACTTCGAAATCTTGTTTCGAATGAATGTTTTTTGAATGTTTTTTTTTTTTTTTTTAACTTTTTTATTTGAAAATTTCAATTATTGCATCGCTTTTAGTTTGCCGAAAGGGGTACTTTAAAGGCCAGCAATTTATAATTTAAAAAATGGTATTTTAAGATGAAGTTAAGTAATTTAAAAAAAAAAGATGTTATTCATCTCCAATTGTCTTTATACAAGAAAAAAAAATTTCAAAATGTCGAAATTTATTGAAATATTCTTTACTCAACGCAGCTTAAGTCGGGTCAAACATAATGGGAGTTAATTGGATTGAAGCTGCTTTAGCAATTTATCACTCACACTTTTTAAGTGCCTTTATGAATATCCCAGTAGCAATAAATCTTTAGAAAAATGTGTTTACAGCATTATGGGTAGGTGAAAAAAAATTTCAGACGCTTTCTGAATAAAAGAAATATTTTACTCGGAGAAAAAAGTGCGGATTATCTCAATTTTTCTCAAGAAAATTGAGTCGTTTTACTAATTTACAATATCACTTACATTATATAAAGAAGAAAAAATAATCATCGACGCTTAATGGTTTATATCATTAAACACGAGTTGGGGGTGGTGGGGGAACACTATTTTTCTTTTCCATCTGAATGCAGATAAAGGAAGTATATTCTCGGGCACGAGTGGTGTGTGGGTTGTATTGGCAGAAACGTCAGATTTTTATCTGCGAATGTTTTATGAAGTCAAGTCCTGTACCAAGGTTGCAAGTTCGTCCTCGCAAAATACGTGTTGAATGATTATGAGGTTGCTCGAGTCGCCGAAAACATTAAATTTGTTCATTCAATTGACGTACGACTCAATTAATTTGATTTTTTTGTAAGTTCATATACGAACGAGCAATTTACTTGTCACTATTAAGCTCTAAATCACCGCTCACCTCGACACCTCTGATATCTCACCTGCTTAGACATCAACATATATCATGTTTGTTTATTGATATTGCATTGTAATTGCATTTATTAGTGCGAGAGGACAAAACTTAATTCGATTTTTTTTTTTTTTTTGGTTTTGCATCGAAAAAATCTCTATATAATTTCGAAGGTCAGGCGAGTTTAGTCATTCAGATAAGCTGTTTTTTAGTACTGAGGCATCACTCAGTAAATGTGGGGCTCGAATTAGTTTTGAATGTGATCTGCTTGCGAAATGGCCGAGCGAATAAGAGCAGAGAACACGACCAAAACGCCTCGTGTTTGTTTTGGGGTGAACCTAAACAGAGTGCGGAAGCGGACCACTGGACTTTCTAAGTTTAAATTGAAAGCTTGTCTACGTGGGTGGCAAACTTTATAAAAGGAAAAAAAAAAAAAAAAAAAGACGACTTTTATGAAGTTAGGTCACATTTTTTTTCCGGATTAATTTAAAATATTACAATATCCATTGAAAGTAATAAATTGCATCGGGTATTGCTTCGAGGCTTTTAAGTATTTAAAGTATTCTTAGCCCTGCAATTCTGCAAAGTTGTTTATAGAATTAAATGAGTTGATTGGAAGGGTTTTTATAGCTTGGTTGGAAACCTCATTAAATTTAAGCTTTGGGCTAAACAATTTGCGGATCTGATTTGTTTACAAAGTGCAGACCTTAATTATGTTGGAACTCAGCTGATCTTAATGCTTATGCTTATTTAAATTTATATGGATTGGAAAATGGTATGAGATCAGAAACTGAATGATACAAGCGCCAGATTTGCAGGAATCACGTTTGACCTCCTCCTCCGCTTTCGACTTTCTTATTTTTCATAATAAGTGCGTACTGTATACCTGATACTGTATAATTCGGATAATTTTTTCCTCTTATGAAGTACCAGCAGGGTGTCTTAATTCTCTCATTTTCCTCTATGGCCCGCTGCTCTAACTTGTCATATAACTCGTAGGGATAACGACCGATTAGGTGGATACATTGTTCATTAAATTTTACAAATTTTTGAATCAACTCCCACGGAATGCAATAAAACTGAGAACAAAACTGATTCGTACCTACAAATGGGGCCAAAAATACCTTACCTTTTTACGATCCTATTGATTATCAGCAAATTGTTCAATGACTGACGGCGAAATCTCGTAAAACTGACAGGTTAAGTGCAACTTATATTTAGTTTATTTATTTCTTTCGACTTGTAGTGTCTCTTAAAGTTAAAACCATCAAAAAAAAATCAAACGACACTGTTTGATTTATTTACAGTCAAGACTTAATTTATTTGTTATATAATTTGTAATTGAGAAATAAAACTATCCATTAGTTTTATTCAAATGAGTTTTTTTTTTTAAAAATATATAAAAATTATACAAAGTTTCGGTTACAAATTATCATAAAATTTAAATTTAAATTTTAAACGACTTTATGAAAAAATAAAATAAAATAATAAAAAAAAAAAATAAAAAAAAACTACTTTGAATTTAGAGCATGAAAAAAGGGTGTTTCAGTCCTTTTATTTCATTTAAAATGAAAGAGGTGAATTGCTCGGGGGGTAATGTTGCAAGTACAAACACACTGGTGGATACGCATGGCCGATTTGCTCGGTTATTTCACATTTTATTCGCTGTGGGCAGACTGCAGTTGGTTTTATAACATTGAGATTGGCCTTGTGATAAAGTTTGAAAAAGCAAACTCGTTGAATGAGTAAACAACATGAATGAAATAAGACACTAGGAAATAATCACAAGGATTTCAAGTGTGTCCTGTGCCTTTTTCAGTCGGCAAGGCCACCGGGAGTCTGTTTCGCTGCTCCCTTTATGTCACCTTCCGGACAAGGCAAAGCGTTCCAATCGCGTTGCATCCTCAGAGAAACACCCTCCCCTGCTGCGTGGTGAAGAGTAACAAGATTGAACAAGTTAAAGAGTTTTATTTGGCCGGGGTCAGGAGGCCGAGTTGTAAATTAACTCCCTTACATAATAATTTAAAACTAGTGTGAATATTGAATTACCGAATAAGTTAGACGAATCGCGAACTGTCATGTTTATTCACGATTTTAGAAGAAAAAAAGGGTAGGGTTATGAGATAAGATTTGAAAACATGACATCCTGCTGTTTTCCTATCTTTTGCCTTAAGTTACTGCCAATCTAACATCCCTTTTATCTGTCTGACACACCTTTGTAAATTTATGAATGAGTTAAAAAAAATATTTTCTTTTTTCTTTTTAAAAATTGAACTTACCAGCTATTTGGTTGGAAAGTCTATCACTCGATGATCTGTTATTGCTGTTTGCAGCGTGAAATCGGGCAAAGGCCGTTGTCAGTAAACTCGAGGAGAAAATGAGGAAGAGTGTTGTGGTGTGGCACGAAAAAGTAGCCATGGTCAAGATCCTGTGAGGCGAGTAGCCTCACCTTTTTTCGAAACGGGCACCAAGAGTTCAAAATGTGAGCGGCTAGCGCAGCAACCGTGATTGTTCAGCTGCCAAGCGGCGTTGCAACCGGTTTACATCCGCGCGCCTGTACTACTTCCCTTTACCTGTTGAGTTTTTGCCCACTTGGGAACAAGGCCAGGCAGGCCAATCAGGAGGAAGAGACGGGGGCAGGCGCTGCTTTAAATCAGCACGTGCTTGTGCAGTTGACTCTTCTCTCAATCGCGCTGGGGAAATCTCTAAACACTCTTTAACATTGTCTAAGGAATATTAAATGTATGAAATTAATCAGATTCGAAAATTTTTTTTTTTTTGGCTGTGATTGGCACGGAAATCGTCACACCTTAACTTCAGAGAACAGGAAAATCGAAATAATCTGCGTGATCCACTTAACTCTGAATGAAGCGTTTTATTTTTAATGGAAACTTAATTTACTTAATTGGCTTATTGACCATTATTGGGTTAGTGCATTCCTTAGGTAATTGTCAAATAAAAATTTAATGAGATTAAGAATGATTGGATAACTTGGATGCTTCGGTTTTATTTACGAGATAACGACGGATAAGTGTCAATCTGTCCGCATGAAATCGGATAGTCGGTCTATTCGAGATATTTTTAGAAATCGGTTTTTGGCAGTGCTGGGATCGAGAAAAAGAAATAATTTAGATCTTGGAAAAATGACCTGATTTATTTTGACTGAAGTTGGTCACCCTCAACCGACACATAAATAGGCTGAGTGGCAGGTGCAGTACCCCTTGTTCTGCCGGTACAGATAATGATTGGATTTGGCAGTCGAGTGAAAATAGTTCTAAGGTTTCAAAAAGAGCAGGCGCCAAGTCGTGTCAGCGAGGGAAGTCAGAGAGAGGGTAAGTCGACAAGTAGGTGATGAGTGGCAAGAGGCATGGGAAGAGCCACCCTCGCTCCGAGAATAGAAACGCATTTTCCTTTTGTCTCTGTTTCTCTCTAGGGAAAACTTTAATGACCCGTGAACAAAACTTGGCTTTTCCTCTAATCATTTCAACTAATGATGGTTGGCTAACATTAACAACGAGCAATTTTGATTTTGATTTTGATTTTTAAACAAAAATATAATTTAGTTGTTTTGTTTTTAGTTGATTTATTACGCATTTTAAGCATCTTTTAAGAAACTTCACACCCTACGCGCGTTTTTACATAACTGTTCCAATTTAAAAACTAAAAAATAGAAATGCAAATTTTACTTGTAAACGCAAAAATTACTGCGCGCGTGTTTAATCATTTTGATTGGAAATAATTTCCCTTCATGACAGGTATTGTAGATAAGATGCATTTTTTCGGTGAGTGCTGTGAAGAGTGACTTTAGTTCAAGGTTCCTGCCCTCTTTGCACTACCACCTGTTAGGTAAAGAAAAAAATGGCCGGCGGGCTTAATTTCGCCCAGGTGGCTGTTTCGCGAGACTAGAATTCGAAAGCATTGGTGTTGCTTTAATAACATGCCTTGGGATGTGGCCATGGGCGAGCCAGCCAGCAATTCCTGATTTCAGTCAGGCTAATTAGAAAGAAGACATGGTCAGTATATCGTATACCTGGAGGTCAAATGCCCAACTTCTTTCTCCTTAGGCAGGTGGCTAAACTCGAGAGAGAGGGTGACCACAAATTGAATTTTATATACGAAACTGGTTTTTATGTAAGACGGGCAAGCAACAGCCAGGTGTAAATATTTCTTTTTCGTGAGAATGATGAACATTCTTCTCAGCTCAGCATCCTGGGCGTGTCAGATGAGAGTGAAAGGCCGATTGAAGTTTACAAAGCACGTTTTACCTACATCGTATAAGAAGAAAAAATAAAATTCTTTCGCCGGTGTCATGTAACTGATGTGGGAACTTGCGTGTTTACATACTTGCGCATCTCAAAATGATATATGATTTTTATTGAAATCTTTTTTTTATGGTGTTTCGTGTTAAAATGGTTGCTGGCTCGACTCGAGTTAACGAGCATTGGACGTGCGATGCGTCTACTGTACCGTGGGTGTGGACTTTGTAATTCCCGTCAGGGGGTCGTGTTGCTTTTGACACAAACATGGGTCACTGGTAGTTTGCCAGAACTAGTCTAATTAGTAGTGATCACAAGAAACCGCTTCGTGTGTGGTGCTTTTAGATGTAATAAGGAAAAAGTATTAAATCTCTCAGAGCGAACAATTACAAACGAGAGAAACACATTTTTAAAAGCTTTTTACTTTATTTAAAGCTTGGAAAGGGATGACATTAAAAAAAGTGAGGAATTTGTTTTGTTTAAAAAATATATATTTTTTTTTTTTTTTTTTTTTTTTTTAAAAAATTTTGCAGGTGGCTGTGTTTTTGGTTGATGTCTACACATGTAATAAATGATGTTCTTCATTAAGTCTTCAGGTGGAGAGTGGAGATGACACAGCGGTAGCATCCTAATCGCTCCGCAGGAAATCGCCGTATGTATAATCCACCTGGCGAAGCTATGCAGGTGTAAATTCCTTTTCCTACGCACGATTCTCAGAAGAGTCACGACATAAAACTGTTATCAAGAATCCAGTTTCTTCATAAATTGTATATTTTTAGGCGATTTTTTTTCCCCTCTAAACGAAAATAACCGCAGTAATTCGAGGAAAATGTTGCATAGTTTTGCTTACCACAACGAAGAATAAAATAAACATTCAAACATTTCTCTTCAGTAAAAATAAATCGCACTGAGACTTGTGTACTAATTTAGACAGCACGTATATATCCTAGCTGTAACATGTGTTCTAGTTTATTTAACCTTTAAGCAAATTTAACTATGAGGTCAGTTTGGGACGTAAATTAGGCGGCACTAATTTGCTGTCTTTTTAATGACTGTTGCACGTTACTCCTCCCTTGTCATAAAAGTGGAAATGTGAAATTTTATCCGTATTTAATATAAAATTTATTAATTAAAAAAGGAAACGTTTCCTGATCATCAAGGATGAGCACCCCTCACTCATTCTTGCATCCGGCTAAGTTGCCAGAGTTATGGCATTTTGGTGCAAAACGTTCTTGTTTACTGCATATTTTGTTACACACGCCGGTAATTGCTTTATTCTTATTACATTGTTTCGCACCAAGTTTTGATTTTTAATTTTTAGACGGTGGCGTATGCTTCACTAAAATGATTAGATTTTCCTGTTACACCGATACAACTTATTTCGTAGCAGACTCTGGACGTTTATGTTGCAAACACTACGATGCGATGGGTTATACCGACTCGAATCGTCCTTCTTATGATTTTAACTTGCATACAAACCGACATTACACTTCTTGTTCATCGTGTAGTGACTACTTAGAAAGTGGTGAGGCGTTTATTGTTTCGATTTTAGTTCACTGTTTAATTTTATTTTGGTTTTTTGTTTAGAATCAGTTATATGTTTTACGCGTGCGAGACATAATGCATGTTGGAACGTGCAGCATGAAAGAAAATCGTCGCCTAGAGCTTGTTGCGAAGATAATCTGGACGGAGGTTTTGCAGATAATTTGTCTTTATTTATTAATCCGGAAGGATATGTTGCACATTACACCTGCACGTCTTGTACTCGTCTTCACGTGGCAAAGGGTGTGAATATTTGCAATTCAATGTTGGGATGTATTAATCATAATAATACTTGATCAGTTTGGGCAGAATGGACTCCCTACTCGTCGTGCAGCACTTCGTGCGGTTATGGGGTTCAGCAGAGATATCGCAGCTGCCGTCTTCCACCTCAAATTGGGTTGTGCGAAGGAGGTGATTTTGAAGTTTCTCCGTGTTTGGTTCAGCACTGTGAAAATTGTAAGTAGCGATATCAAAAATTTGTATTTTGGATGTAGATTTATAAGTATAGGGTTATATTAGCATCTACAACACAATCACACGGTCAAAGTAGCTGGAGTGAATGGAAAATAGCGTCTTCTTGTAACGTTTCTTGTGGAACGGGTGTGAGAATTCGACAGAGACATTGCGTAGGATCGAATTGTTCCGGTAGCAACATTGACTATCACAAGTGTATAGTTAAACCATGTCCATCAAAAACCAGAAGCAAAAGTAGACATTTTTTTGTTTTTGTTTAAGGATTATTACGAGAGCTAGGGTACATTTTATTACAGTTGGAATGGTGATTCTCACGACATTTGGCGGCATTGCCATAGCAACACTATGTGTACTCGTATGCGTGTGTATTTACTGGAGATTAAAAAAAGAAAAAAACCAAAGGTACCTATTTTGCGTATAAAATATAATTTGCATATGATTTACGGTCTATATGAATGACAGAATGTTTGACCACCAACATTCGCAATCAATGCGAGTTGTTTTTATGGTTGCGAGCGAGGAGGAGCAGGAAGAAGAATATGGAATTGATAATTTGGCATTAGAATATCCCAGTGATGAAATAATACTCTGAAAATCCATTTTGTTCAGGTTTTAATTTTTTTCAAAGTTTATCAATGTTAAAGCAAAAGGATGCGATTAATCACTTCCGTGTTAGGTCCATGTTTCCCGGAATATTCTTTATACCTAATAAAAAATATTATTGTTCCTATTAAAATGTTGACGGTTGTTATTTAAACAGCAGGGAATAATAATTGAAGTAATTGCAAGAACCATCTTGAGACCATGAAGTCGTTATTACTCAGCTGCTTACTACTGTTTTATATAATTGTGTTTACCTTAGCGAATAAGTGTTTTCGTGAGGATTGTTATGTAGATGGAATTCTTGGATGCAAACACTTTATTCGAAGAAATTTTACTGCAGAAGAGTGTTGCAAGCAAGGGTCAGCTGTTGGATTTTCAGAAACAATAATTAGAGTTGGAAACGTCCCTGGTTGCTACAAGTGCGATAGATGTTACGAGTTGTTGCCTCTGAGTAAGTACGTTTTAACATCTACGTTTTGTTAAGTGTTTATTTTATTCATGTTAATTTAAAAGTAAATGGCCAATGGAGCGAATGGTCAGAGTGGAGTGCTTGCAGTAAGTCATGTGATGGCATTGGAGTTAAGACTAGACACAGGCGTTGTGACTCACCGGCACCATCAGATTTAGGAAAGAAATGTAATGGAGAAGGTGTTCAAAGATCTATATGCAATAACGAGCCTTGTCCGAGTAAGATAGACCTTTTATTTATGTATTTATTTATTGATGTATCTATCTATTTATTTATTTATTTATTTATTTATTTATTTATTTATTATTTTTTATTCTTATACTAGTTCATGGGCAATGGAGCGGATGGTCAAGCTGGTCGCATTGTTCAAAAAGTTGTGGTGTTGGTAAGATTTATCGATTCCGAGATTGCAATAATCCAACGCCAGCTCATGGGGGGAGGTCATGCCAGGGACTGTCAACACTCCTGCAGGAGTGCATTTTGGTTGAGAACTGCCCCATTGATGGGGGTTGGAGCGGATGGTCAAGCGTGTCATCTTGTTCAAAAAGTTGTGGTACTGGTAAGATCTATCGATCACGAGAGTGCAATAATCCAACACCAGCTTATGGGGGGAAGGCATGCCAGGGACTGTCAACACTCGTCCAGGAGTGCATTGTGATTGAGAACTGCTCCATTGATGGAGGTTGGGGCGAGTGGAGTGCATGGACAAAATGCTCAAAGTCTTGCGGGGGAGGAGAAAGTCATCAATACCGTTCGTGCAATAATCCTTTGCCACAGTTTGGGGGGAAAACGTGCATTGGAGAATCAAGAAAATCAGACAGTTGCAATAACAAGCCCTGCCCAATTGATGGTCAATGGAGCGATTGGTCTCCATACTTTGCTTGTATATTTGATGACTGTAATGATCTAAGTAAAGGCGGTCACCAAACTCGTTCACGAAGCTGTAACAGGCCCAGCCCGAAATTTGGAGGGAAAATGTGTACTGGAAAACTGTTTGACACAGCATTTTGCATTGAAGATGATAACTGCGCAAGTACGAAATGTACGGTAAGAATAAATGTAAATTCTAATGTGTTTTTTTTTTTTTTTTAATTTTCTTATTAGGAGATGGAGAATGGAGTGAATGGGGACCGTGGCAATGCAGCGAGACTGGTGTATATCGGGTTCGAGAATGCTTGCATAGAAGATTTGAAGGAAAATATTGTCCTGGAAACTACATAGCCAATAAACCCATCAGTAAGACAAGCCGCCCATTAAAAACGATGAGAAGTAACTGTAAGATTAATTTATTTACGTTTTAGGTGATCCCACTTTTTGTGATGATTGCAAGTCACATTGTAGAGTTGATGATAGTGGCAAATTGAAAGCACATTATATATATCATCGACAGTTACAGAATGCGCGGCACATCAGTGATACTGGGGATCGGGGTTCAGGGACACATTCAGTCGATGATTCTGAAGAAGATGAATTTTCAATAAATATTGTATTTGACACTCAAAAGTGTAGATGTTTAAACTGATGGGAAGTGTTAAATATTGTAGTGGTTGCAAAACTCAACTGTGACTGACCTTCGATAAAAATATTTTAAAAGATTGGATTTAAATAAAGGTTTCTTATTGGATACAGAGTAGAATAAGAATATAATGTTAACTCAAGGGGTTTTACAAAACAAAGTGAGAACAAGAACTGGTTTTAAACATGGTGACTAAAAAAGAAAAGAAAAATTAAATAAGCTTAAATTGAAACTTCCATTTGCACTCAGTGCGAGTGGTCGAGATGGCTGCGAGCAAGGAGGAGCAGGAACAAGAACAAGGAACTTGTAAGTTGGCTTTACAATATTCTGGTGATGAAATAGTTTTTATTTTTTTTTTAAATTGAATAATAATAGTAGTAGTTTTGCAATGTTGAAGCGAAAGGATACGATAATCACTTCCTTGTGAAATTTCCGTTTTCTAGACTATGCTTTATAACTAATAAAAAAAAAAATTAAAATTGTGCTTATTAAAATGCTAAAATTTGTTAGTTAAATAGGCCAAGAAATTGCTACAAATTTTTGTATACGCCCATTCGTTATAAGCGATGCATAATTTGAGAAAATTCATTATTCATCATTATTCTTTTTTAAATGCTAAACTTTGTAAGTTACTTATGCCAAGAAACTGTTAATATTTTGCTAATAGTTCATATAAAAGCTCATTCTATATAAGCGATGCATAATTTGTAAAAATTAAAACAATTTTTTTTAGAATTACCACGTTTGGCTCTTGATTACGTTTTGAGAATCGTTAAATTTTATTTTCTACCTGATAAACAACGTAACTAATTTTTTATTTCCTACCTGATGAGCAACGCAGCTAATTCTTTATTTCCTACCTGATGAGCAACGCAGCTAATCTTATATTTCTTACCTGATAAGCAAAGCAGCTAATCCTTTATTTCCTACTTAATACGCAACGCAGCTAATTAGAATATATATTTTTGAACGAACCATTTTGAAAGCATGAAGTTTTTATTGCTCGGCTTCTCAATACTTTTTTACTCAATTGAGTTTACTTTGGCTCAGAAATGCTTTTCTGAGACATGTTACGTAGCGGGTATTCGTGGATGCAGAAACCGTATTCAACCTAATATTAAGACTGGAAGACAGTGTTGCGTGCAAAATTCAGCTGTTGGATTTTCAGAACAAATGACGAAACTTGGAAACAGTCGTAGTTGCTTCAAGTGCTATGGGTGCGAGGATGTGATGTCCAAGAGTAAATATATTTCAAAATCTAAAATTGTGCTTTGATTTTTTTGTTTTATATCTTCTAAACACTACAGGAGATGGCAAATGGGGCACTTGGTCACAATGGAGTGCTTGCAGTAAAACATGCGGCAGTGGAGTTAAGACTAGAAACAGGCGTTGTGATTCGCCGGCACCATCAAAATTAGGAAAGAAATGCGTAGGAATAAGTGTTCAGAGAGAGAACTGCACCAACGAGCCTTGCCCGGGTAACAATGAAAATGCGAAATAAAAGTTTGTGGTGCTGCTTTTACTTTATTTGAAATTATTAATTTTTATTTTAGTTTATGGAAGATGGAGCACATGGTCAGACTGGTCAAATTGTTCAAAAAGTTGTGGTAATGGCCAAACGATTAGATCGAGGGAGTGCAATAATCCTAAACCGGCTCACGGAGGAAGAGATTGCGTCGGACAGGAAAAGATGTCTAAGAAGTGCGTTTTGATTAAGAATTGTCCCATTGATGGCGGTTGGGGAGAATGGGGCCCATGGACAAAATGTTCAAAATCATGCGGGGGTGGAGCGAGTAAACAACATCGCTCTTGCGACAATCCTCCGCCACAATTTGAAGGGAAGAAATGCACGGGGCAATCGAGAAAATCGGTCAGTTGCAATAAAAACCCTTGCCCTATTGATGGTCAATGGAGCGATTGGTCTCCATTCTCTGCTTGTATATTTGACGACTGCAACGACCTAAGTAAAGGCGGTCATCAAACTCGTTCACGAAGCTGTAACAATCCCACCCCGAAATATGGAGGAAAGATGTGCGGTGGAAAAATGTTCGACAAGGCATTTTGCATTGAAAATGATAACTGCGCAAGTACGAAATATACTGTATGAATAAATGTGAATTCTAATCGGATTTCTTTTTCTAGGAGACAGTGAATGGAGTCAATGGGGTCCGTGGAAATGCAATGACACGGGTGCATACCGGGTTCGAGAATGTCTATATAGAAGATATGAAGGAAAATTTTGTCCTGGTAACAACAAAATGAATAAGCAGATGAGTAAGATAAACAGCCGCTCGTGAAATGTGATGAGAATTTAAAATGAGTTTTTTTCATTTTTAGGTGATGTCACTTTTTGCGACGACTGTAAATCAAACTGCAGACTTGGTGATGACGACGTCTTGATACCAAATATTTTGTATCATCAACCAGAGTTACAAAAGCCTGCACGAGACTGTGATATTTTGGGTTGGGGTTCAGGATCAGGCGATGGCGATGGCGCGAAGGAGAAGGGTTCTTGCGCAGATACCGATGTTGATACAGAATCAGGCGATGTTACTGAGGATAGGGGCTTAGGGAAACAAGCAAACGATGATACTGAATCAGGCATGGAGGTTGAGGGATCAGGGGAAAAAATTTAGTTTTGGCATATATCCCGTTAGAGTTAGAGAGCTTATATATAAAACATTTCTTACATTTGTAACATTATAACAATTTTGACATACGATTTTTTTGTAACACTAAAATTAACTCAAAACGAGTGTAATTTTGTTTTGTTTATAAATGACTTTTGTATTATTATTTCATTGATCTTTGCCCGATATTTCTTAGGTCCACCAGTTAAAAAATGGTTTTCAAATAATTTTGTTTTTCAATAGGTTGGGGGCATTGCATGGATTAGCACCTGGAGCGCCAGCATCTCGCAACTTGTGCCTGTATTTACACAACATCATTGGTGCTTTTCTGCAGTGCTATCCAAACTGACAGGATGACAGCATTCGGTCATCCTGTTTCTTTAGAATGCAGACGTAGAATATTTGTAAGAAGGGCGTTTGGCAGATCACGGCCTTGCTCACAGTCAATTGCTATTGCTATTGTTACATCTAGGGAAGGATACGAAGAAAAACAACAATATTATCTTGAGACAGCAAACGCGTGTGTAGATTTTGAGTTTTTCGTTTTATTTGGGTACCAGTAACGTATTGGTTAGCGTCTAAAAACTTTTAGACATCGTAGCTACATTATGCATCGTTCTAGAAGGTGCCCATTTTGTAGGCCTGGTAATAAAAATTTACAAATCAATAAGCCAAATTAAAGCAAAGATTTTTAAAGCAACGAGTGGAAACTAAAACCAACCAAAACGTTCACTAAGAAACAAATCTATTCTTACGGTGACCAAACTCGTTCGCGAAGCTGCAACAGTCTCAGTCCGAAATTTGGAGGAAAAATGTGCGCTGGAAAACTGTTCGACAAACGAAGCGTATGGTACGAGTATATGTGAATTCTAATGCATTTTTCTATCTTTTTTTATTTCAGTAGAAAATGGCGAATGGAATGAATGGGGCCTATGGCAATGCAGAGAGACTGGTGTATATCGGGTTCGAGAATGTTTCCATACGAGATTTGAAGGAAACTATTGTCCTGGAAACTACATAGTCAATAAACCCATGAGTAAGATGAGTCGCCAATTAAAAACGGTGAGAAGTTACTGTAAAATCAATTTTCTTTAAATTTTAAGTGATTCCGCTGTTTGTGACTATCGCAAATCACTTTGTAGACTTGATGATAGTGGCAAATTGATAGCACATTATTTGTATCATCGTTCATGGACAGTTACAGAGATTATGGCACGGCAATGATATTGGGCAGGTTCAGGGACACATTTAGTCGATGATTCTGAGGAAGATGAATTTTCAATAAATATTGTATTTAACACTCAAAAGTGGAGATGTTTAAATTGACTGGAAGTGTTGTATATTGCGTTGGTTGCAAAACTCAACTATGAATGTTTTTTACAAAAATATTTAAAAGAATTGGATTTAAGTAAAGGTTTCTTATTGATTAAAGAGTAAAATACGAATAAAATGTTAACCTAAAGGGTTTTACAAAGAAAAAGTGAGAACAAGAACTGGTTTTAAACTTGGTGATCAAAAAAGAAAACAAATACACCTATCCCCCGATTTACACGGAAGATAGGTTCTGCACAAAACCGTGTAAATTGAAATCTTTGATTTTGCTAAGTAAAATCGTGTAAAACGAAAATAACCCTAAAATGTGCATGATTCAGTTATTTTTTTAAGTAAAACAAAAGTAAGACATCTTAGAAAGCTTAAAATTATACTTAGTTTATAAAACAACAAACATATGAATGTAATACTGTATATGTATTTTACAACACCGGGATTCCCCTGTTGTTTAACACCGGGAATCCCCTGTTGTTTTACACCGGGAATCCCCTGTTGTTTTCATCAGTGTTACCAAAGGAATAAAATTCAAAAATGTCATCAAATCTTTGTGTAGGCGTATATGGAGCGGAATAAACATTTTTATCAATTTTTTGAAATCTGTTAATTTATAAACCGTGTAAAAGCGAAATCGTGTAAAACAAGTGCCGTGTAAATCGGGAGATAAGTGTAATATATAAACCGTGTAAAAGCGAAATCGTGTAAAACAAGTGCCGTGTAAATCATGGGATAAATGTATTAAATAAGTTTAAATTGAAACCTCCATTTTACTCAAGTGAGTAGTTGAGATGGCTGGGAGCAAGGAGGAGTAGGAACAAGAACAAGGAACTTGTAAGTTGGCATTGCAATATTCTGGTGATGAAATAATTTCTTTTAGAAAACAATTGAATAATAATAACAATAGTTTTGCAACGTCGCAGAAAAAGGATGCGATAATCACTTCCTTGTGAAATCCCCAATTTCCTAGAATATGCTTTATAACTAATAAAAAAAAATTAAAATTGTGCTTATTAAAATGTTAAAATTTGTTAGTTAAATAGGCCAAGAAATTGCTGCAAATTTACTTATTATTTTTGTAAAGTCCATTCGGTATAAGCGATGCATAATTTGAGAAAATTAAAACAAATTTCTTAGAATTATCACATTTGGCTGTTGATTAAGTTTTGAGAATTGTTAATTAGCTGTTTTGATATAACGAATTGCACAAACATCCTTTATTTCCTACCTGATAAGCAACGCAGCTAATTAGAATATTTATTTTTGAACGAACCCTTTTGAAAGCATGAAGTTTTTATTGCTCGGCTTCTCAATACTTTATTACTCAATTGAGTTTACTTTGGCGCAGAAATGCTTTTCTGAGACATGTTTCGTAGATGGTTTGCGTGGGTGCAGAAACCGTATTCGAAATAATGTGAATACTGGAGAAGAGTGTTGCATGCAACAATCAGCTGTTGGATTTTCAGAACAAATGACGAGACTCGGACGCGGCCCTGGTTGCTACAAATGCGATAGATGCGAGGCTGTGATAGCCAAGAGTAAATATATTTCAAAATCTAACATTGTGCTTTGATTATTTTGCTTTATATCTTCTAAACCCTACAGGAGATGGCAAATGGGGCACTTGGTCAAAATGGAGTGCTTGCAGTAAGACGTGCGGCAGTGGAGTTAAGACGAGAAACAGGCGTTGTGATTCGCCGGAACCATCGGAATTAGGAAAGAAATGCGAAGGAATAAGTGTTCAAACCGCCAAGTGCTCCAACAAGCCTTGCCCAGGTAAAGATGAAAATCGAAAATTTTAATTTATGCTGCTGTTACTTTATTTTTAAATTATTAATTCTTATTTTAGTTGATGGGGAATGGAGCAAATGGTCAGGCTGGTCAAAATGTTCAAAAAGTTGTGGTAATGGCCAAATGTTTCGTTCGCGAGAGTGCAATAATCCTAAACCAGCTCACGGAGGGAGAGATTGCGATGGACAGGAAAAAATATCTAAGAAGTGCGTTTTGATTAAGAATTGTCCCATTGATGGCGGTTGGGGAGAATGGGGCCCATGGACAAAATGTTCAAAATCATGCGGGGGTGGAGTAAGTAAACAACAACGTTCTTGCGACGATCCTCCGCCACAATTTGGAGGGAAAAAATGCACGGGGCAATCGAGAAAATCAGTCAGTTGCAATAAAAACCCCTGTCCTATTGATGGTCAATGGAGCGATTGGTCTCCATTCTCTGCTTGTATATTTGACGACTGTAACGACCTAAGTAAGGGCGGTCATCAAACTCGTTCACGAAGCTGTAACAATCCCGCCCCGAAATATGGAGGAAAGATGTGCGGTGGAAAAATGTTCGACAAGGCATTTTGCATTGAAAATGATAACTGCGCAAGTACGAAATATACTGTATGAATAAATGTGAATTCTAATCGAATTTCTTTTTCTAGGAGACGGAGAGTGGAGTCAATGGGGTCCGTGGAAATGCAGTGACACGGGTGCATACCGGGTTCGAGAATGTCTATATAGAAGATATGAAGGAGAATTGTGTCCTGGTAACAACAAAATGAGTAAACCGATAAGTAAGATAAACAGCCGCTCGTTAAATGTGATGAGAATATAAAATGAATTTCTTTCAATTTTAGATGATATCACTTTTTGTAACGACTGTAAATCAAACTGTAGACTCGGTGATGACGGCGTGTTGATAGCAAATATTTTGTATCATCAACGAGAGTTGCAAAAGCCTACACGAGACTGTGATATTTTGGATGGGGGATCAGGATCAGGCGATGGCGCGAAGAAGAAGGGTTCTTGCGCAGATACCGATGTTGACACGGAACCGGGCGATGTTTCTGGGGACGGGGGCTCGGGGAAACAAGCAGGCGATGATACCGATGTTGACGCGGAATCAGGCGATGTTTCTGGGGACGGGGGCTCGGGGAAACAAGCGGGCGATGATACCGAATCAAGCATGGAGGTTGAGGGATCAGGGCGAAAAATCTAGTTTTGACATGTGTTCCGTTAGAGCTTGCGTATAAAACATTTGTAACTTTGTAACAATATTGACATACGATTTTTTTGTAACACTAAAATTAACTTAAACGATTGTAATTTTGTTTTGTTTATAAATGGCTTTTGTATTATTATTTCATTTATTTTTGCCCAATTTTTTTTTCAGTCCACCGTTAAAAAATTGTTTTCAAATGATTTTGTTTTTCAATAGGTTGGGGCATGGCAAGGATCAGCACCTGGAGCGCCAGCATCTCGCAATATGTGCCTATAAATACGCAACATCGTCGGTGCTTTTCTGCAGTGCTATTCAAACTGACAGGATGACAGTCCTCTGTCATTCTGTCCCTGCAGAATGCAGACGTAGAATATTTGTAAGAAGGTTTGGCAGATCATGGCCACACAAATCTGGCCCTGCTCGCAGTCAATTGTTATTGTTACATCATGGGGAGGGACACGAAGAAAAACAACAATATTATCTTGGGACATCAAATGCGTGTGTATGATTCTTGAGTTTTTCGTTTGATTTGGGTGCCAGTAAATGTTGCTTAGCACCAAATAATTTTTAGACGACCATTCGTAACTTATTTTAGCATCGTTTTGAAAGGTGCCCATTTTGTAGGCTTAGCAATAACAATTTAAAATCAATAAATCAAAATAAAAGCAGCAACGAGTACAAACTAATACCAACCAAAACGTTTACTAAGTAACAAAACTATTCTAACTTTTCTTTTTAGGTTGTGTTTATCTAAATTACATTTTTGCCTTGATAAACGCGCTATTTTTAACTCCCGGTGGAAGACGTGCTAAAAATGGAATGGTCTCTTAGTAAGGCCGAGTAACATGGCCGAATAAATCGCCCTGAAAAACAGCATTTTGGCATGATGAAAATCTCGCAAATAGGAATATTTATAACTTTCATCACTATTTTTACATATTCTACAAGCTACACTTCACCGAAAGAAAAACATTTCACAATCGGTAAACTTTGCATTCATAAAAAACTAACAAAAAATCTCAACCTTCTTTAAATAGAACGTAATTTATATTTTTTTAAATAAACCATTAATTTTTTTTTTTAATAATCGCAATGGTTTCGCTCAAAGTAAATAAGTTATATCGACCGTAATTAAAATGTCTATTTATGGAATTTAGGCGCGATTTTTGAAAACGAAGACGCGGAAGAGCTAGAAGCGGCACTTCGCCACGCTGTTGAACGCAGTAACATTGAACCATGGTTTCGACCACGAACTCGTTTGCTTTGGGAATCTGCCAGCATTCTTAGAGGAGATAGTTTTTCTTCCTACAAACGATGCAAGAAAATTAAAAAACAAAAGTATTTATCACCAATTTTACTAATTTATTCGATTATATTTTCCAGTATGTCATTTAATGAAATCCGGGATAAATGCTGTTTTGGGTCCAACAACACCAGCTCCATCGTGGCAAGCTCATTCCTTGTGCAGTGCTCTCCAAATTCCACACATAGGTTTAAACGAAGAGTTTCGTCGCCACAAAAATGAATCGGGAGTAAACATTTATCCTGCACCGACTGCCATCGCGCAAACTGTTGCGGCTTTAGTTGAAAGTTGGGAATGGTTTGATTCTTTTATAATTTTATACGAAAGCCAAGAAGGTAAAATTCAATTACGTATTTGATTTAATAAAATGTTTTTTATTTTTATTTTAATGTTATAGGTTTACTTAGAATTCAAGAATTACTGAAACTTAAAGATAAGCTCATCGAAGTGCATCGTCTTGAACCCGGAAAGGATCCCAGTCCCTTGTTAAAAAAAATTACGAAAGCAGGAGCAATGCGACTCGTTATAGATGCTGACATTAAAACTATAGAATCTCTTTTTGACTGTGTAAGTGAATTTTCTCAACTAAATAGTTTTTTTTTTTTTTTAAATATTTTCCGTTTTGGTTTCAGTTGGAAACATTGGGCATGTTGACCGAATACCACGACTACATAATCATTAATTATGTATGCAAATCGACTGCAAATCAAATAACAAACACTTAATGCAAAAACAATTGTGATTAACTAGGATTTTCATACACTCGACTTCACTAAATTTCGCGAACCCGTGATAAACATTACTGGCTTTCAAATAATTGATCCCACCATAGAAAATTATCGAGACATTTTGAATCGATGGCGTCTTCGTTCCAACGACCCTGCCATTTTAAATACGGATCTCTCTGCGCCCGAACAAAGTATCACTGTAAGTAAAAATTCTGACTTTTCTCAGCGTCTTTACGTATTTAAAACTAGACACGAGCAGCGCTTGTCTACGATGCGATTTTGTTGTACGCCTCTGCAGTGACCATGTACGACGTCAAAGATCTAAATAAAAGTCCCGCGACGTGCGAGTATTACGGTTTGCCCAACAGAAAAAACTGGAAATTTCTCAACGGAATTAGACGAGTATGTTTAGCTTTACGTATGTAATTAACTTATTAATTATATACTCTCTCATTGCAGTTAAATGTAACGGGTCTTACCGGACCGGTCTTTTTTAATAGAGAAGGATTCCGCTCGAGTTTAAATATTCACGTCGTTAAGAATATTCGGACGGGATTATTACGGGTATTTCAATGAATCCGAATGAGTTTTATTTTTAATTTTTTTATTATTTTATTTTATAATTTAACAGATTAACACGTGGAATGCTGAAAGTGGTCTTTTTCCAGCACTAGACGCCGACGAACTGCGCGCAATTCTTGAAGCGTCAATCGTTCAGAAAAGGCAACTGACAGTTACTTCTTTTCTTGTAAGTCAAACGAACGTTCCGAAATATACACTTGTTTACACACTATTTACTTTAAGAACCCTCCGCTTCTAATGAAAAAGAAAAACGGCAATGAGAATGAATATGAGGGCTACGTGATTGATTTAATTAACGAGATTCACGAGATTTATCCAGAACTCAATTTCACAGTGCGACCTGTGCTTGATGGGAAATACGGGGATAATCAAACACGCGGCAGATGGAACGGAATGGTTGGCGAGTTGATTGAAAGAGTACGTTGTAAAATTCTAACAGAAATTCAAACTACAGAAACAACTAATTCTTTATCGTTTTAGAAAGCAGATTTGGCCATTG
Source organism: Strigamia crassipes (assembly GCA_034683725.1). NCBI lineage: Eukaryota > Metazoa > Arthropoda > Chilopoda > Geophilomorpha > Linotaeniidae > Strigamia > Strigamia crassipes. The sequence goes on from JAQFXT010000131.1 coordinate 71,662, forward strand.
CTGATTTAGCCATTACGAGAGAAAGACAAGACGCAGTTGATTTTACAATTCCTTTTATGCATTTAGGAATAGGCATTTTGTTCAAGAAATCACCCCCAAAACCACCTAAGCTTCTTTCTTTCCTAAATCCGTTTTCCGAAGATGTTTGGATTTTTATGGCGACAGCGGTACTTGGAGTGAGCCTCTTGCTGTTCTTCGTGGCAAGGTACACAAAAATCACTTTTAAAACACAACCAGTGATATATTTAGTTTATCAAAACAGGCTCAGCCCTTACGAATGGGTTAATTCAGTGCCGTTTGAGTCGGATGAGTTGACTAATCAATTTAATCTCATGGATTCGCTGTGGTTCGTTATTGCGGCGTTAATAAAGCATGGAAATGCATTCTTTCCAAAGTGAGTGTCTTCCCTCCTCGAAACTAAGAGAAAAAAAGACCAATTTGTTATGTGATCTTAGAGCTATGTCAACAAGAACTATAGCTAGTGCATGGTCGTTTTTCGTTCTAATTATCGTTGCAACTTACACCGCAACTTTGGCTGCATTTATCACGTCCGATCGTATGACTCAAGAAATAACATCGGTGGTCCAATTAGCGGAGCAAACAAAAGTGAAATATGGGTGTGTTCGTGGAGGAGCAACATTCAATTTCTTTTATGTAACTTTGACAAGAGACACATTATTTTTTTTGTTGAATTCGTATTTAGTTTTTCTGTTCCAGAAATCCAAAACTCCCGTTTACGAATCGATGTTTCGCGCAATGGAATCAGCTGAACCGAGTATCTATGTAAACAATAACGCAGATGGCATTCAACGAGTCCGTAATGGAGATTACGCTTTTTTTATGGAAAATGTATTCATCGAATATCAAACGGAACGAAACTGTGAACTCATAGCAATAGGCAACCCGCTGGATAACAAGGGTTATGGCATTGCAATGCCCAAAAGTACTAATTACAATGAGTTTACCGCCATTTGCACAATCCTATTTATATTTATCCATTGCAGATTCGCAGTATTTTCCATTTCTCAACCATGCTGTGCTTCAACTGCAAGACAACACTCGTTTGACGCAACTTAAAAAGCGTTGGTGGCAAGAGAAGGGACTCGAAGAGCCGTGTCCTGAAGAGCCTTCGCTTATTGACAAGGACAAAATGAACATTAAAGACATCGGCGGCGTGTTTCTAATATTAGGTTCTGGAACTCTACTAGCTTGTTTGGTCGGGGTTGTGGAGTTCATGTGGTTCACTCATAAAAATGTTCGTCTAAACCGGGTAAGAACTTTAAATATCGAAGTTAAATATCAAGTTCTACACTTATTTTGTTCATTTTTCAGCCATCAATGTTGAAAGCAATGGCTAGGCAGTTGAAGTTTGCTATTTGGGGGAATAATGCAAAACCTATTGATAAATCAAACTCAGAGTCTGAAACAGGTTTGGCCATGAAAAGTTATTCCAGCGCTTTATTTGGTCGTGATCCCCTCTAATTTTATGAAACTATTGACGTGTTTGAAAAAAATCACATCGTTTAGTGTTTTCGATGTGGTTTTATTTATTTATTTATTTATTAACTTTTGTTTTGTTGTTCCCTCCTTACATTAAATTTATTTTTTAAAGAAATTTATTTTTACTTTTGTATAAAAATAAGAATGTATGACTGAGTGAAACTACTAACTTTGTTTTGGATGTGATATTAAATTTTGTAAAAGCATTCGTAGTTTTCCATTTAGCTGGTGGGTCGTTGAGAAGTGCATCAATCAACACTAAATGATGATTGGTCGCATAAAGACACGGTATATTACAAATACGACAGCTAGTAAATTGTCCGGTATTTCTTGTGCCATTAGGGTATCGTCTGCACAGCAGAAACTCTTTAACCAGTTACCGATTATGATTAATTATGAATAATCGTGCAAAATCGAACCAATCAGATAAAACTGAAAGAAATCTAAACTAAATCTTTTTTTGAGTATTTTGTCAAGTATAATTTTTAAGCAATAAATAACATTTTAATCAGCAGTGAACTAAAGTACTTTTATTAGTGCTTTAATCACAGCGTGTGAATAGATGGATTGATTTTGATGATAATAGACGTTCAAATATGACGATTATTTTAATTTAATCAAATGATCAGTAATTGTGTCGTATTCCATTCAATTTCAATGAATACAACGCACCATCACGAGCTCAAAAATCACAAAAAATAAATTTACATATCCTTACTGCGGATCGGAAAATATTCTCTAACGGAAAAAACAGGATTTTACTAATGGAGAAATACTTGGTAGATAGATGATGCAACAACGCGCGTTAGTCGTCTTCGCGCCATCGCTTCAACTCACGACAGCAACGTGTTGCTTAGCAACCATCAAATCATTTATTAGAGCGTCTTTAAATTTAACTCTTTTTTGTTTTGTGTTGCGGCTTGTTTCTAATAGGTGGCAACCCGAGGCTATGCAAATCAGCGCGCAGACCATAAGAATTTGAATTTCCTAATTTTAACTTTGCTCGTTTCATTAAGTGATTCGACGTGAAGAAGAGCACGGGCACGGCATTTTACGTAAGTAAAATTTACCACTAGTTCTTTTTTTCTTCTTTTATATTTTTAAATTTAAACACAATGCGTTATTTTTTAGTGTTCTCAAAGTTAAAATTACATTCCATTACTGGTTCGCCGAAATTGATTACATTTTCGCTTTGAGTTTGAGTTTTGTTGCGTGCATAATCATGATTTATTATTTCTTTTGTTATTTGTTGGTCAGTTTAGTAACGTGTTAAATTAGGTGTTAATTTAGGTTCTTTTGTTTAGTAAATTTAACGCGCTGCTAGCTTTAAGGAGTTATTTTATTACGGCCCCACCATGCATCGCATTTCCGAGTTCTTTATCCCTATACTATTTGGTTTACTGGTGTTAATTTATACGTTCTTTGTTTCTATTTCTATTTCTATTTCTAGGTTCAACATTTCAATGTTTCAACGTTTCATTAAGAGGAGAACTGCGTTCATGGAGAATTCCAGTGTCTGCAAAGAGAATTCTTGTGTCTGCAAAGAGAATTCTTGTGTCTGCAAAGAGAATTCTTCCCAGAAGCTTTCCTGCACTTTTTATTTATTGATATTGTTCTTATTTTTAATAATTTTGTACAATTTTTTTGTTTAATCTTGTTTTTCAGGTTAATAAATCTTCAACATCAGGAAGACATCGCGGGACACTTTTGGGGGCCCAGAGCGTGGCAAACTCTGGGTGGTAA
>JAQFXT010000132.1:0-74690 GCA_034683725.1 Strigamia crassipes
CTTATGTAGTTTACAAACCGGAAATAAAGTCAGTTCTACCTGTACCTTACCAATACACGTGTCACGACGGACTCATACTGTGTAAACACAATTTCATTTCTCTTCCGCTTGAACTTGAAGATTAATCTTAAGTTTTAACGGGTTATCAATTACTTACAGCCAAACGAGTGCTTAATTTTCATATTTTCTAAGCATCTCAAGTGTGTAATAATCTTTAGGGAAAAACTATAATTACATTTAGCAAACAAATCCAACACGGTTTTCTTCATTTAATCTTTTAGTTTAGATCTTCGTCAAAAGAGTACGGGGGAACCAAGTTTGCTCAATTATTCAGGAATTGATATTACAAGGCGGACGTCGTTTCACACTAATTCAACTCCGGCTCATTTGCTGATCGAAAATGTAAGGGATGAAGATGAAGGTGTTTATCGTTGCAGAGTCGATTTTCGTAAAGCTCATACCCGCAATTACCTAGTTTTTATGGCAGTTGTAGGTGAGAGTTTATTTTCTCCTTTTTTGTTTGCTAGATTTTCGACACAACTTTTTTGAATTTCAGTACCGCCGAAACGCCCAACGATTCTTGGTGAGAAAGGTCTGGAACTCGACAGTATTGTTGGACCGTACAACGAAGGAACTACGTTCTTTTTATCCTGCGAAGCTGTTGGAGGTGGGTTTTATTTTATTGGAACTTTCGTTGTAATTGGCTTTTGTTTGCTTTTAAAAGGTCAATGCAGCGGTTTTATTTTACTGTATATCACATTTCCAATCGATTTCAAAGAAAGATTACTCAATAAAAAATCGCGAAACAATTTATTTTAATGATTGAATGTGCAGTAAAGAAACACCGTGTGCTTTTGACCAGTGAAAAGAAATATATTTTTTTTGTTCTGCATTGTGGGTTTTGTTTGTACCATTACGTCACAAAAGGGCCCTGGAAATATCTTATCAACTTTCCACTTAGGCAGACCTCCTCCTCGGGTTGAATGGTGGAGTGACAATGAAATGTTGGATGACAGCTACGAAGTAACATCATTAGGCATTGTACGCAATGATCTCTTGGTACCAGTGCTTAGTCGGCAAGATTTCAGCACCGTGTTTACATGCAAAGCGAATAATAACAACATAACAAATCCCAAGGCAACATCAGTCACAGTCGATATGAATTGTAAGCATCAGATGAAATTCTGTTATTACATAAGTTATTAATGTGTTTTATCATTTCTTTTGTGTATTGCAAACAGTGAAACCTTTGGAAGTGAAAATCTTAAATGTAGAACAGTTTTTATCCGCAACTCGTCGTTATGAATTGGCGTGTCAGTCAGTGGGCTCACGACCTCCACCCATAATGGCTTGGTGGAATGGAGAAACGAGAATGAAACGCACAGAGGAGACCATATCCCTAGACACGAATGTCACTACAAGCATTCTCATTTTCACACCCACTAGTCAAGATCATGGGAAAACATTGGCGTGCCGAGCAGAGAACCCCGCCATTCCTGGTAGTGGAATTCAACATACGTGGAAACTAAATGTCCATTGTGAGTACAAAGGAATTTTTTTTTTTGCTAACTTGTTAAGGAAAAAATTTAGAATTTTCATCGCTTTACGTGCAGTGATTTTGTTTGAAATTTTTCTTGGAAACGCTACCCTAAAGTTATCTGAAACAGTCCTATCAGTTACTAGTACATTAGTGGGTTCTAGCTCCATGTTTGTTTTTGTTGATTAGCTTAATCTGAGCCGAGGAGACGCGTCAAAGTTGTCTTTTCGACTTTTAAAAGCTTTTAAAAACTTACATTTTACTATTAAAGAGATTTTGGATAAATTTTAAGTGAAAAAGAGGGATTGATTGAGTGATAAATCAATATCTTATTGCAGATCGTCCTATTTCCAAGTTGGCCATTGACAGTTCAATTAGTCTGGAAAATATTCACGAAGGAGACGAGGTTATTTTAAGCTGTACTGTTCAATCAAATCCATCCATTATCAGTTTATTTTGGCGGTTTCAGGTATGTAGTCAGCACATTGTCATTTAAAATTACACTTAAGTGCATAGTGATGAATGCACTTGTCATTATCAAGTTGAAAGCTTTTCTGAGCTAATCAAACGCATAATTTGAAGAATTAATTAATTGGCGATAATCACGCTATTTTTTTTTTATTGTTTTATGTATTTTACATTTTGTTAAAAAACCGATTTAAGTTAAAATTCATCAATTCGTTTATTTCGATGCAATTATTTTGTCATTTAATTTAGTTTTGCAACCTCTAACTTAATAAATGACAAAAAAAAAAAAGCTAAAATGTAATCGATTATTTAGTGGAGATATCACTGTGCATTTAAGCCTTGACAGATTTAATTAGTAAAGACTTCGTTAATTCAAATAATCGAAGTTCATTTTGGAGCAATTAAAATTTTTATTTTTTTTTTACATTCTGGCTTTAAAGATAGTTTTTAAATTATTTGTAATTTGTTTGCAGCAAACGGTGGTATCTTTTCTCTTTCTGGTCATGCTGACATAACATTTCCGCATTTGCTTTTGACATTCAATGCTTATGCGCCAATGAAGGCCACCTGATGTCAGCTATCAGCATTTGCTCCAGGCTAGAAACTAGAAAGCGCACTGGAGAAAACCTTATTTTAAATTACAGTTGCTTTATTGTTTTATCACACACAAATTTGCCTACGGTTTCGTTAATATAGTTTCGCCTGGAGAAAAAAAAAACAGGATATTTTATCGATTTATTTCAAAAATATAATTTGGTATTCATAACTTCCAGCTGTGACAATTATCGCAAAGATTAAACCCTAAAGGGAAGAACAATATTATCATGTGCAAAAACGCATTTATTAGTTTTTCGTTTTATATTTTTTTTTAAACCGTAGGGTATTTTATAAATTTCTGAGTTTGATGTCAGTTGCTTTCAAGGAATTTAAGAAAATTGAACGATCCACCTAAAACAATCGATCTGTGGTGAAATAAGTTTGTATTATTGCAGGTGTACGCAGCAATTGAATCATAAGTCACGAATTCAGACACACAAATGCAATTATCTATGATCACCAAGACAGAAATTTGCTGCTGTTTCCGAACGTTAGACTTTACCCTATATTTATGGTATTATTAGCCGTGTAAATAATACAAGACGATGTTTATTTGTACGGTGAAAGACAAACTAGCTGCCGAATTATTAAACTGCGCAAACTGCAGAAGTGCGTAAAAGTTTTTGAAAACAAGGGGCAGCGAGCATGAAACAGTGCTTCACTGAAATGTTTTAGAAAGCAATTTAAACAATTTGCAAAAGAAAGCAAAAATATATAAATAAACCAACAGGAAAAACATAAAGATGGAAATACTAAAGGACTTTTTTTTTCTTTTTCGAATTTATTGTCATAATTAATGAAATTAATGATGCTGTAGTAAAGTAGAAAGTTTTTTTTCGTCTGTTCTTGACATGATGTTGATATTATATTAAGCTTCACTGCGTGACAGCTTTTTTTTTGTCTTGTTACAAAAATGTAACACATTTTTCAAATCCCACTGACTGTTTCCATTACATAATTCATGTAGCTGACAGATAGACTTGACTTGACTTCTCTCTTTTTTTTTTCTTTTTTCTTTTTCTATTCTCTGCTTCTGTCGTTTGCTTTTGTAGTTACAGAACTTTAAATTAGGCTTACTCCATTTACTTTATTTTAATTTTAAATTTTCTTATTTTTATACGACGCAGTTTTTGTGTTGGTGTGTGTGGAAACTGGATATTGGATATTTTTTGGTAAAAATTTAACAGAAAGAAGAAAAGTCTAAAATGGTGGGGCATTTTATACTCCGAAGAAGAACTTCAATCTGCAAATATTCTTGACTTTCATGATCATAATTCTTTGTCAGCTAGGTTTGCTATCAGCTGACAAATGTGAAAGAAACCCAACCCAAGTGTGCAACTGATAGGTAAAGGAGGCATTTAAAACGATTTGATTCATTTTTACCGCACTATTCGCAAGCTCGATAGACTTTGCAATGACTTCCGATAGAACTTGAAGCATTAAAATGCGTTACAGAATGCAAAATGAAATATATTTCTCCACCGTTAAGTGTTCACGTGTGTAATCGTATCAATTTATGATTTATAGCTATAAACTTTAAGAAAAGAAGAATAATTTTTATAGATTTTGATCTATAAAATATAATCTCATTGATTCCCTTTTCTGAGTAATTATTTTAAGGGCTCTAAGTAATTTTATCGTCCGTTGGTTTCTAAAATATTTAGAAATTTATTGGGCACTAAAAAGCGATATTTATAACGTTATTTATTTGATATATTTCGTGACAAATAAAAGCGTATAGTAAACGTAAATCCCACTTTAATCCGAACTTGATGTTGTAAAAACTTATCTGCGTCATGACGGCTATAAAACGAGTGATAAAAGCCATGAGCTTAAGGAATAAAAATACGAATTTAAGGCGTTGATGAACAAATTTTTATGCTTTTCTAATAAATAAATAAAAATAATGGAAATATCATATGAGATCTAACATTTATTACAAACAATTTTTGTCCAACAAAATTTAGGGCAAGCAGTTGATACCCAATGCCGAAAACGGTGTAATAAGCAGTAACCATAGCTTAAATTTGCAACACATTCGAAGGAACCAGGGTGGTCGCTATTCGTGTGTTGGAGTCAACTCGGAGGGCGAAGGAGAAAGCAGTCAAATCGCGCTTCATGTTAAACGTAGGTACAGGCAACTAATGTACGAAACGGCCTGAAAATAAGTTAATTTGATTGTGTTTTCATAGACATGCCAGTGTGTAAAAATGGGCAAAAAGTGTCGTACACGGCAGCCAGACACGAGACTGTCACAATACCGTGCGAAGTGGAGGCATTTCCACGACGGGTTGGTCTAAAATAATTTAATTTTTTTTTTTTTAAATTTTGTTACTAGTTAATAACAAATTGATTTTTATTTGATGAAGTTAACATTTCGTTGGGCCTTCAATCATAGTACTAAGTACGTGGCGGAAGGGCGTGCTCTAATAACAACAGATCGTTTGCGAAGTTCTTTGGTGTACATACCAAAGACTCAAAACGATTTTGGAACTTTTTATTGCTTTGCAATGAATGAAATGGGAACACAGTTGAAGCCGTGTGTCTTCACACTCGCACCTGCAGGTATTTAAGTAGTAAATAAGTAACGAGAAACAGCTCAAAACTCGTGTTTACCCTGAAGTATAAGTATGACATTCCCACACAAAGTGTGTTTACCCGGATCATCGTGGTTAAGTGAGCCGTGCATTGCTTCAAAAACGCCAAACTGCTGTTTTAGTACCTGAGATCAGCGATGCGATTTACGGCGGCACTAGTTAGCAACACATTTTTACATCGAATGTCATACTTCAGTATTTATTGGCTCGCGATCAATAAATATCGGTGTAATATATGCCGTTTTTATCATTTAGGTCCACCTGATCCACCAAATAACTGTACTATACTAAATAAAACTAGTTCCTCTTTTATAATCTCATGCCAAACTGGGTATGATGGTGGAGTTCCTCCGACTTTTTTCTGTCAAATCATTGATGCAGCATCACATAAGGTGATTGATCGCTACGGCCGGTCCAGTTTATCGATGAATTAAATTACTCATATTTGTTTTTACAGCTGGTAATAGAAGTTAACTCTTCGCAACCAATATTCCATTTGGCCAATCTTCCATCCAACAGTCGATTTCTCATTTCGATTTATGCATACAACAGTAAAGGAAGAAGCGAAGCAGTTGTCGCTGCTGCAGATACTGAACACATTAACACCAAACATTTTGGTAAATCATTTTTTTTTAAAAAATACTTGCAACATAGTTTTATTTTGAAAAATTCTTATTCTTTTAATTTAGATATTGAAGAATGGCTTCCCACTATTTTTGGTGTAGCACTAGGAACTGTAGTAATACTTGCTCTTTTGTGTGTTATTCTCATCATTTTATTAAATGTCCGAAACAGAAGAAGAAACTGTAAAAAAAATTATCAAATGAAACAATTTGATAGGTAATTTTGGACCACTACTAATATATTTTCTAAACACCATACGCATTTGCTTCCAGTGACTATTAGAAGCCATTTAGTTGTTTTTACAGCGCGATATTGACAATTAAATGACCTTTTTTTAGTCTTAAGTTCGTTAGGCTTCGCTGTAATACAGGAGGGACTTAATTCCGTTTGCCAATAAGAGTTGCTGTATCACGTCTCAATGTCTGCGAGCAAACAGCAACAAAAAAAGAGAGGGAAAAAAGAAAAACGGGATGCGTGAGATTAGGTGGAATGGTGAGCGAAGTGACGCGCGAGATCGGGCAAGTTGATGGCCAAAATGGGGCGCAAGATTGAGCAGAATGGTGGCAAGAAAGCGGGCGAAATGAGGCGAGACACAAGAACGTACAATGAAATTCATCGAGATGATTTTTGAATAAACTCAATATGAGGATGCGACTGTTTCTTTTGTGCGCGCGAAATCGTAGTATTATACTAGTTAGTATATAGATGGCTTATTTTCTCTCGAAATTGTTTTTCTTTTCTTTCTTTTTTTTTTGGAGTTTGCTGAGTATAAATGCCTGCCTGACCTAACTTACATTTATTTTAAAACATTTCAACTTAAAGCTCATAATTACACGAGAAGAAAAAGATTTCTTTTGTTACTGTGTTAAAAAAAATGCTTTAATTCAGTTCGTACTTCCGTATGCAGCTCATGAAAACGACACCTAGAAGGAAACATCACTTCTTCTTTTGAGGAGAGGGAAAAACTTTTCAATTTCAGACTTATTTCTCCATTCAGAGAAACATGAAAATGAAAGTTTTCTTCTTCTGCGACAATACTTTTTCATCACAGTTTCTCTCGTGGCTTACAAATGAGTTTATCAAACACTACCGCAGGAGCACGTACATTTTGTATTCTGAGTTCATATTCAAATGCTTATTTACGGTTTAATATTTTATAAACTTAGTTTTGAGACAGACTGAATGAAAATTTACGATTCCTTGTAAACTGGATCCCCTTCTTATACTCAGCTTTTATTATTATAAGTGGAAAAGTGCTTTAAAACGGGAGGGAATGTAAAAATTAACGTGCAGTGACTAGATTTTGCTTTTCCGTTGCGTTTATGGTACAGAAATATTTTTGTTTTGATTACAGATCGCACATCCCTCTAAATAGAGACTTGGATGATGTTTTAGATGACACTGAACCAATAAAAAGTCCAGATATCATTCCACTGGGTACAGGTACATTTATATATCAGATTTATGTTAATGTGTATTTTTGTGACTACTTTGTTTTATTACTAGTAGTCTGATATTTTTTTCTCAGAGCAAGAATTTCCTTCTGTGAAGGTGAAATGTGTTCAACCTGACTGGAGAGACTGCGCACAACATTTTCAGAGTTGTGATTCTCAGTTTATTCCGAGGAATTTCCCTTCGTGACAAGAGCTATCAATATGAGGACACTGCAAAAAATAAAGTAAAATTTAAAAAAGAAAGCAATCCGTTCAGTGTATATATTTCGGTACTGATACTGCCGAGGCGGAGGTTTTTTTGTCATACATTTTTATTTGTATCTTCGTGAAGATGAATCATGTCAATCAAGGTTTAAACTTGAGTATTTTCATTTTGGAAAATGGTGCGTGTTTCTAAATGTTCTGTTTGTTCGATATTTAAAAAAGGGCCTATTTTAGATGATCTAGTTTAATGTTAGATATAATACGGCTTTCAATAAACAAAAATAATTTTTAATATTTTTTAAAAATATTTTGTAAGAAAAGTCATTTCACAAATGAGCTATAAAAAATGTGCATAATAAAAAAAATGATTTGTCTTTTTACTGTCCTCGAAAGAGCTTTCATTCATTTATTTAGTAGTTTACTTTTGGAAAATTAACCAAACCAAACTTAACTTTAGAAATATTTTTTAATTCATTTTATTGTTGTAAAATGGCAAATCGATGTCATTCAGTGAAAATGTTATATCGCGCAACGCATCATTTATTCCACTATAAAGCAGCGATGGAACATTATTTTTAATCCAATTTGAACAAATATTTGGAAACATTTTAGTAACAAATCCAGCTAATGATCCGATCCAGTTTGTGCCTTGTAATGTGGTTTCCAACTTTCCCCAGTCTCTGATGGTCAATGTTTTTAGGTCAAACTTTAATGTGTCATCACCAAAGTGACCACGTAGTTTAAAATAGAATTCAATTCCGCGAACATCGACATTGGCAATGCCACTGATCCAAACCAACCACCACAACCTGAATAGAAAATAAACAGTTAGGTGGTTTCCTTTTCCAATATTAAGTATTAAGTAATTACTTCTTTTCAAAGATTGCTTGTCCTTTAAATTTATGAAATCCCATATGGGCAGTTACAAAAGAATAAACCCCATCACTGGTAATGGTAACTGATCCTATTCGCACAACTGTGCTTAATCCCTCGAAATAAATGCTCTTTACTTCTGGCGCTAGATTTTTCATTTGCAATGGCTCGTAACTGAAGTAATAAATAATTTGTTTCGGTATAAATTAGTAAATTTGCGTAATTAATACTTTTTAGATAAGTATTCTCTAAGCCCTGTGAATAATCTATCAACGTATGCATCTGCATTTCCCTCGGTGTATGTATTTTTTGGTGAACGAAGACTCGAAACATAATTAACAAAATTTGCAGCAAATTGCGCTTTAAAATAAAATTATTTAAAGTTTGAACATTAAAAATTTATTAGATTGTACTCACGTAATTCCACAACACGCTCATCAGGACGGGATGCTTCCAGTTCATTGCATTCTAGAATAATAAGAGATTTTTTAATTGCATAAAACTAGAAAATTTGTATTTTGCTTGTGTTTATACCGCACCTCTAAGTGAAACTGAAAACACTAAAAATAAAAATGCAAGAAAATACCACGGAGTCATAGCGTATAATTGTTTTTACGAGCGGTATTTTGCTGACTAGCCTTATATTTTTAATTGCTTATTTATATTTAAACTGATCCTATCATTTATCATTATCAACAGATCTGGCACATCAACTGAAGAATTCACTACAATCATTATTAGTTTTGTAGTTATCATCAAATAACATCAATCTAGCAGTGTGCGCTCTCACAGGTGGTTTCCAAAGAGACATTTAATAAGAACTCATTATAACTTCTACACTTTTCTTATGTTTAGTCAATTAGTATTTGGTAATCGACCTTATTCTTAATATCCTCGTTCTGAGAATTGACGTCACTTGGAAATTTTGTCGTTTCGTTTGGGTTTTTCCTGCATGGCCTACTCCGCTATTCGTGATAGCAATAAATGATATTTATGAAAGCAGTATTCATGTTTTGGCGATTAAACGCTAAATAAAAACTAAATATAAATATTTAGTATTGCTTGTAAAAAAAAAAAAATACATAAATTATTCAACAGGTCATACGTCATACAAACCTATTTTCACTTTTCCGTTTGAGTAGATTAAATAATTAATAAAACGTCTATCCCAAGGAAACACTTTTAATGGTAAAATCTTAGTAAAAAACCAGAATGTTTTCTTAGTAAAAACGAATGTGAAGACTTTGCTTACGCACATTAATTAACATTTTATTCCTACAGAAAAACAAAAATTCCCATTATGAAAGGCCATTCACAACACGTTTGCAGCATAATTTTATTATCATAAAAAAAAATTTACTTCAAGTACCGGTCGCTTTTTCCCTTAGGCCATTTCCACAGGATATAAAGTCCAACTCCACCTCTCATCATTTTTAATTTATCAATCCGAACCATGCAGATACAGGTAGGATTTTTTTTACCATTTAAAATTCAAATTTTGCTTTAAAATGTATTTTCTTTATACATTACAGACTTTTATTTTATTCCTAACGGCATACATTGTGATAACATCGGCTGGTAATCCTGGTGCACCAGCTGGATCTCCAGCAAATCCAGGTGCATCTGGAGGCCCCGGATTAAGTGCTGATGATCTCGATCTCCGCGTGATTCACAGACCAAAACCAGTTGCATCAGGGCCGGCTTATGACGTACCAACTGGAGGCATAGTATTTCCACCAGTACATGATGTTCCTCAACGCTTTGGAGGCGGAGGAGGAGGCGGAGGAGGCGGAGGAGGAGGCGGCGGTGGCGGAGGTGGAGGAGGAGGAGGAGGTGGTGGAGGAGGACGTTAGTAAAATGAATAAGCTGTACTACTTAGGAGATGATTTATATTTTGATGTTATTTTGTAAAAAAAAAAAATAAAATAAAATAAAGATTTTACATGTTACAAATAGTATGTGGAGCATGCGTCCTTCTTGATTCAGTGTCACCCAATTGCATAGATTGGCGCGTGCCAAGATGTGCAATCGATGTTTTACGAAACACCGGAAAACGAAATGGTTTAAAAATAAAAATTTTCCTCATATCGGTACATAAAAATGAAAACTGACCAACTATTACAATATATCATTGCAAATATACTCGTAGCGCATTGCAAATGTATTTTTGACACTTATGAAGAACCCTATTACTATGGCCATTTTCCTCCAGTTCAAAGGCCACTTCCAGTTTGGGGTTGCATTCAATGCTCATACGCTAATCGAGCATCATGCTGTCGCTATTTTCAGCGATGTTGTTCTGCAGGAAGTAAGAAAAATTTAATATAATTATCAAAAATAATGGTTTTATTTCAATTAAATTTTTTTTGTTTATTATTATCATAGATTTCCCTAATTTAGCGTCTTGTTTGTCATCTGATTTTACTCCTTTTTGCTCGGATAAATGTACAAGTGATGGGCAATGTCCTTCGGGACAAAAATGTTGTCCTCCATCTAATTTTGTTTGTTTAATACCATTTGGATTAAGTATACCGATCTAAATATTACATTATCTAGTGCTTAACGCACTGTTTGTATTTTAGATGAATGTCCATTGACTGTTCCTGATACAGTCATTTTAAGACCTTGTAACGCATGTTTCAACAATGAACGTTGCTGCCCTAATCCGAGAACTCCCGGATGCTGTAAATCAGGAATAGGATCAGGCCCGGTACCGCAACAAAATCCACTCACTCCCGGATAAATCAATTTTTTCATTTGTCGTAAAAGTTATTTGTGTTAAAGCTTGTAAAGTTATTTGTATTAAAGCTTGTAAAGTTATTTGTGTTAAAGCTTGTAAAACTATTTTATTAAAAACATTTATTTAATAAATAAAATAAAACAAGTATTAAAACTTGAAGTTAAAAAATTACAGTTGGTGAAGCAGTTTTAGGCAGATCTAAGCAGAAAAACTGGTTAGTGATTTAGTGAGGCCAACAATTTATTCCTAACGTAGCTTGAACTTGAATATGTTAATTTCATTAGGTCATTCACCATCTGATGAAATTGTCATTGAATAAAAGCAATTGCAAAGCAAAATCTACTTCTTTTATGTTTCCAATGCGCGGTACAACAGACGGTTTAACGCGCTATAAAGGAGGTAATTTAAATTCATTTGAACTTTTGTAATATTCACTTTACTGTATTATCAAACAACTCGTCGCATAAAGGAGACTCGTATCTGTTTCTCATATAAAAAAAATTTTTTTTCTTGGAATCACTTGCCTGAGGCCTACAAAATTCTCTTAAATAGGAGTAAAGTTAAAGCAAATGCTGCAAAACACAATACAACACAATGTTAAAGGTAAGTTGGACCATTCTAGTATAATTATCTTTCTTTAATTTCAAGAACAAATACAAGAATTTGCTTCAATATAGAGTTGATGAATAACATCATTCATATTTTACAGTTAATTTGCATCGTTCTTGTATTATTACAACCCATACATGAAGCTGCAACTCAGGATTTAGCAAACATCAACAACCCTGTTGGACGCACTGTGCCTTTTCCAGGGCAAGGTGGGCAAGGTGGTGGTCCAGGCCAAGCTGGACAGCCGGGACAACCGGGTGGTTCAGGGCATCCGTTTAAAGAATTGAATCCAGTAATTAGTCAAGATGGGACAGTGATCGGGAGTGTGTCTCAGCCTGGATATCCTCAAAGTGGCCAAGGTGGTGCTGGTGGCTTGGGAGGAGTTGGGGGTGCAGGTGGTGCAGCTGGTGCCCCTGGTTCACCAGGATGGTCTGGCTGAATATAAAGTCATTATTTTTTTTAATGTAATAAAAATTGTGCTCCATTTAAAATAAAAATATTTTTAAATAAATACTTGTTAAATTATATTTAATTATTCAGAAAAATGTACATTTTTTTCGAGTTCTGGCAGTCGATTTGGGTAGCTTTCTAGTTCCACGCCGAGAAATCGATATTTTGCGTCACGTTAGTTACGCAATGGCATCTGCGGACCTAAAGCTATAAATAAACCTAGACAAAAATGACAGTTTTTACGTATTTGGATTTTATTTAAACACAAAATTTAAAATGTTACTTTATTTTATCACAGAAAATCTTAAATCATTTTCTATATCGATTTTTTGATTTTGATGCTTCACTGCGCGACTACCATTTCTGTACTTGCAAATCGATTTTAACTTGCTATTTTTGCAGCTAATCGGACTGGCTTGCAAAATGTTTTCTTTTAATATAACATCAACTCAACAAATCAATTCCAATATTTATACCAAATTGTGGTAATTACAGTAATAGAAAATCCAGAAATTTTTTTTTTTATTTTCCAATTACACATCATGGAGCCGTTGGGCTACTCATTTCGAACACCGAATTGGACCTTAAAATTGGACTCACTATGCTCGCATTTTAGTGATTTATTTAGTGAATTTAGTAAATATATCGCTCCAGCTTATCATCATGATCGTTGTGAAAGGTAAACGTTTGTATTATATTATTTTGCTGCAGAAAGAAGGTCAAAAGGATAAATTTTAAAGCTGGAATTTGAAATGTGATAACCTGAGCTTTGCTGCTGAACTTGATTCTAAAAAAAGTTTTTTAAATTAAAATTATAATGGAAAATAAAAGCAAACAAGGAAAATAATTGCGTCTCAGATGTATCCATAAAAAAATATCTTAAACAAATTCTCTGAAATAAAAATTTCTATAAAATAATAACAAATATTTCTTCCCGTATAAATAAACGACTAACTAAACCGTAAACAATGTTTTATTGGGCGTAAAAATTCTTTGATAACGTCACAAATCAACTTTATGCACTCAGTTATTCTCATCCCATTGTGGTTGCTATGCTATTTATGCGCGCATCGTATTTGTTTACAGATGGAGCATTAGTAAATATATACCATAGAGTATATTTTTATACATTGCTCAGCGATATAGCCTCCTCTAAGCTTGAAAACAAAACATATGAGATGTATTCATTGCAAGATTTTGACAGGCGTGAATATCATTGTGTAAACGGATTTCTAGATTGATTTAACATAGTTTTATCTAATTTTCCAGATCAGTTCAAATGCGACTGTACACTATCCACAAACGGGAGTTCGTCTTACTTATGGCGGTATTTCTGGCATGCCTTGGTGTGGCAGTCTTTATTGGCCTCGCTGGTAGTATAAAAGATGAGTTTTCAATCAATGTTATTACTCAATTTTATAAATGGAATTACAGGTCCACCAATTACGTCAACGATAGAGCAGAAAGCGTCACAACTCGTACCCTCAAAAAATAAATCTCTTTTAGCAGTATAACATTCTTAAGTCGTAAAATTGTGTAGTTTTATCCAAATGTTTTGTTTACTCAGACAGGTCCATTTATTTTAAAAACTCCTTTCCTGTCCACGTACAGTCAGCAATTATGGATCTTGGCAAAAATATTTATTGCAAGCGGAGATGGTGAATGAAAATACAATTTACAGCGGAAATTTAATGCGTTAATTCTGATGTCTTTTTTTAATAGACGTTGAGTTTACAAAGCCATTTCAAGTTAGTATTACCATCCAGGGTTTACCCGATGCGCATCATTCTGCAACTCTACGGGACGATCAACTGCGCAATCGATCTCGTCTATTAAAATGTGCTGATCGAGTAAGAAGAAAAATTAAATATAAAATGAGTTTTATTTGAAACGTGAACGATTTTTTTTAGGTTTGCGACGAATTTATTGTGATACATCTCGGATTTTTGGATTATCAACACTATATAATGTCCGCAAAGTTTTACGGACTAGAAAATTACGTCATGGACGAAGTTATCTTTTATGTAAATATACTTGCATTGAGTATTTTTAGTTTTATTCATTTTTCTTTATTCATTATTAAAGTTTAAAAGCTACAATCCAGCTTTCACTCAAATCGAGATTTGGTTTCGATTAATTTTTTTATTTTTAACATTTATTGTCACGGTAAATATTATTATTTTAAATAATATTAAAATGTAATTTAATTTTTATTTTTTTCACCCAGTGTTGGTTTGCTCATGCGTTGCGGAAGTTCTCTATAACAGATTGGTCTATTGAGCAGAAATGGATGTCGATATTACTTCCATTGCTCCTTTTGTACAATAGTAAATATTATTTATATATTTCCTTTATAATCCTAATAATAATTACAAATTATTTCTCTCTCAGATCCAACGTTTCCATTGAATTTTCTTATTAACAGCTGGATTCCTGGAATGTTTGATGCACTTTTCCAAGCAACGTTTTTGTGTGCATTATTATTATTTTGGTTGTGTACATATCATGGAATAAGACAAGTATTTAATAGCACGCAGGATAATTTTATTTAATGCATATCTCATTAATTTTCTAGAATATACGACCATTTGTAACGTTTTACGGACCCAAATTATTAATTGTGGGGTTTTTATGGTTGTCTGCCGTTACTTTAGCATCGTGGCAAGAATATAATGAACTCAGGGACCCAACTTACAATTACAAGTTAGATACTGGAAATTTCTTTGTGAGTATAAAACAGCAGTTAAATTCTATATGGCACTATATAACATGATTTTTATTATCTTTTTATACGGCAACAGGGATTTAAGGTATTCTTTTTCACCGTAGGCGGGTTTTATATCGCTTATTTAACATATTTAATTGCTCGAGCCTACAGCGAATTGAAATCAATGCCATATTTTGGTAGAGTTTGAACTGACATTATTAATCAATAGAATTAAAACATTTTCTTTTTATTTTTCAGATTTGCGATTAAAGTTTTTGACATTTTTTATGTTGATTGTGTTGTCTATTAGTATCACAATTACGGTATTACGCTTCGGAGTGAGCGAATTGCAAGATAATTTTGTTGCTGAATTAACGACGAATTATAAGAATTCTGTAGAATTCATGTCCTTCTATGGACTGTTGAATTTTTACCTATACGTAATGGCCTATGTTTATTCCCCGTCTCAGACTGCTCTAAGAGGTTGAAAATATTTAAAAAAAAAAAAATATTTCTTAATGACACAAATCAGTGATTATTTCATTTGATTTACAGATGCCCATTTTAAGGATAATCCAACTTTTTCCATGATTAATGACTCTGACGAAGAAGTCATTTATGGGTACAGTAATTACAAGTTTATTAATTAGTTAAATAGAAAATTATATGATTGTTTAATGTAGATCCGATTCTGAAGACAGATTGTTGAAGCGAGCGGCTGACAAAGAAGAAAGTGATTGAATTTCGGTTAAAATGAGGCTCATTTCTAACATCTACTCAATTTTTCAAGTTTGGAGTTTGAGCACGTATTATATTTCTAACTGTTAAATCAAAAGAAAACAAAGTTGTACGTTTTTTTAAACTGTTGTTTTGGAAGTACAGATTTATAGCAGAAGGTTTGTTTACTTCTGGTTTTAGTCTGCGTTTAGCAGCCAGTTCTCACCTACAGCTGTTCTACTTGTTTTATTTTTTTTATACTTCCATTCGTTCGTGTCACTAGTTGTCTATTTTAATTAGAGTGATCTTGAAGTAAATAAAATAAATACAAACCAAAATGAGTGAATTTTGCTTGATTGATCCAGACAAAACTAATCAATCTCATTGCGAGCGGAAACGGAAGTTTATTTATTTACCAGACAAAACTACTTGATACGAGTATGAAATATTCAAATAAAACATGGCAGCGGCAAACTGCGCTCACGCTACGTTGAATTAAGTTGAGCCGTCCGCTATTTATGTTGAGCT
Source organism: Strigamia crassipes (assembly GCA_034683725.1). Lineage (NCBI taxonomy): Eukaryota > Metazoa > Arthropoda > Chilopoda > Geophilomorpha > Linotaeniidae > Strigamia > Strigamia crassipes. Next base: position 16,106 of record JAQFXT010000132.1, read on the forward strand.
TTTATAACGTACTTTGTGTAGCTAAAAGTAGCGTTATTTACGTTGTATGGGACAGTTAATTGGCGGCCACTAATTAACGCAAACGTACGTATCGCGCGCGATGGCCGAGAAAGACTTTGAGCGGCAGCTGGAGCTTGAAAGCCGTGAAAAGAAACTAAAGGACGAATCTGATAATTCATCCACTCCGTGCGAAGATAATAATCCAAGCGACGAACCCGCGTATGAGTGGGACAGCGAGAGGGGAGGATGGTTTCCCAAAGTAAGAGATTTATAAACAAATTATTGATTTTTAGAAATATAATGGTAATATTTGTTGTATTATTTTAGGTTGACGACAATTTTCTTGCTGCATATCAAAGCAATTATGGTGAACCAAACGTGCCATCTGTATCCGACGAAACTGAAACGACTGAATCGGATGAGCAGAAAGGCAAAAAAAGACCTGCCAATGAAACCACAGGTGATAGAATCGTGTGAATTTTAAAATTGTTAACAAAATATTAAATTTTATACTTTTTTTTTGTTGATTTAGGTTGGTTCGATGTTGACGAAAAACACAACACTAATGTGTACGTTTCTAATTTACCCACTGATATTACTGAAGAAGAATTCGTTGAATTTATGTCGAAATGTGGGCTCATCATGAAAGACACTCAAACGAATGCTCTGAAGATTAAACTGTATCGTGATGCAAATGGTTATCTCAAAGGCGACGGATTGTGCTGCTACATCAAAGTGAAATTCGAAAATATTTATTAATTTACAATTGATGCAACATTGAGGTTGTTTTTTTTGTGTGTGTAATTTTTAGGTAGAATCTGTTACGTTGGCACTGAAGATTTTGGATGGATATCAGTTACGAGGCCAGGAGGTTCATGTAGAGCGTGCACAGTTTGAGATGAAAGGAGCGTACGATCCAAAAAAGAAGCCGAAGCGAATGAAAAACAAAGAAAAGAAGAAAGTTAAACTGATGCAGGAAAAGTATTGTTTATTTAAACATTTTTTAAACATTTTTTTTTTTGGTTTATTATTGTTTTTTAAATTTAGATTACTCGATTGGAGACCCGATAAAATGCGAGGCGAACGATATAAACACGAAAAAACAGTTATAATAAAAAATATGTTCGACCCGGAAGAGTTCAAGGTATTTTGTATAGATTTAACGAATTTATTTTAATTTAATTTAATTTGTTATTTTTTGTTTACAGAAAACTCCTGAATTAATTCTCGAGTATCAAAACGATTTGCGCGAAGAATGTTTGAAGTTCGGGGAAGTGAAGCGGACGCAAGTGTTTGACGTATGGAACTATGAAATTAAATTGAAGGTTTCGATTTTTTTTTTTTAAATTATTCATTATTTTTAATAGCAAAATTCGGATGGAGTTGCTTCAGTGGCATTCAAGGAGGCAGAAGAAGCCGACGCTTGTATTCAAGCGTTGAATGGACGTTGGTTTGGTGGTAAACAACTTACTGCTGAAACCTGGGATGGTAAAACGAAATACCATAAAAAGGAATCGGAGTCGGATGAAGTTGAAAGACTTCAAGAGTGGGAAAGGTTCCTCGGTGATGCGCCAACGTCCGAAAAACCAGAAGAAAAACTTGATTAATTATGTACATTCAGTTTAATTTTTATAATTAAAAAAATCACTGTTGCATCTATTTTAATTACTCTTATTTTGCTACGTTCATTAACAGCAATACTTTATCTGATGATTACTATGTAAATAAATTGTAGAATCGTTTTTCGTTTATGTATGTACGCAGATAATTGATTTTATTTTATACACAGCAAGTCGAAAGTTACGATGAAAGCGAATGAATTGAGTTTTTTTCAAATTGAATTTCTGATTCGTCAAATAAACACTGCTCAAGATAGTTTACCGGATTGGCTATTTTCAGTTATAGCATAAACTACGATAAACTTTTTTTACGTTTTACGTTAAATTAATAGGCGCAACGGGGGTTTTTTAAGGGAAAAGTAGCTGCCGCGAACTATTAATGTTATTAGGCCGGAGACTGGTAGATCATAGGAATACATCGTATTCTAATGAGCGTTTTGGAACATTTATTGAACAGTAGTAATTTTTTTTGTTGTTTGCTCGCGAGATGTTTAATAAATAGTAACAATTTTCAAATTAAATCTATAAAATTATAGTATATTGTTTAATAAAGTTTAAAAGCAAAATTTAGCGCATGTTTTCGTATGGCCTGGTGGTCTAGGGGTATGATTCTCGCTTAGGGTGCGAGAGGTCCCGGGTTCAAATCCCGGCCAGGCCCGGTGTACTTTTTTTCTGTTTTCTTTTTTTTTTTTAAATTATAATTTTAACAGTTTTTATTTTATTCTTGTTCTTGTTTTTCTGACGGAGTAAACATTTCTTTGAAGTTTTTGTCGGTTTTATATTCAAATTTCTGATTCTGACGCATGTGCTTTAGTTATCTTTTGATTTGTTACACAAATTAACCCAAACAAAACCCTCAACATTAAGGTGTTTGCAGTTGTTATGTTATTGGCGTGAAGCAGAGCACACGACACTTTGACACGCGCGTGAGCACTTGGCCCACTAAATCTTTTTAACGCTTAAGGTCTTCAAAACATTAAGGCAACACACGCTCAAAACAATCATTGCACCGTCATGAAGGTAAGAATTTTTTTATTTTATATAATTATGTCTAAAATTAATATAATTTAATTAGGCTAAAACTAAACTTCTATATGGATATTTTTGTTTCGTATTTATCGAAAACGTTAATCCTTGGTGCATTTGTCAAAACAAACACCAGCAGGAATTTTCAAACCATGACGGATTCGTCGAAAACAGACAAGATTTTAATAAGCAATACATTAATTCCGACGAATTCAGATACAAGAATAATAACCAAAGATTACCGCAACTCCCACAGCGTGACGAATTCGAACATATCCCCGACGAATTTGTCGGAAACAACCCACTGAAATTCCACGTGGAAGCAAATTACAACGAAGATTCAAACTTCATTCCGGCACAACCAATGCGACAATCGTTCCCCATAAACCCGAATTGGAGACCACGAATTAAAGAAAACCATTCGAAACCATCAAAAAACACAAGAACAAAATGGCTGCCTATGAAAATTCCCCCTTTTTTAAAGAACTCCTTCAAACACTGGCCCAAACCGCCCTGGCTACCCAAAAAATTATTCCCATATCGTTCGCATTCCCCGTACAAAATGAACAAACCGAATAGTGAAGATTCGGAAGAGCAGGATTTTACGACGAGAGCATTTTTGGATTTCATGCAAAATCACGGGATTAATCACGTAGCCCAGTGGTCCGAAAACAGTGACCCTGAACGAGGATTTAAGAACGTTAAAGTTGTCTTGCCAAATCGAATATGGAAAGAAATGACAAATTAAACTCCAAAAAAATATATATATATTTCATTTTTTTTTTAATAGTTTCAACAACAAAAATTCTAATTTGTTAAACGAGTGGCCGCATCATTATCCTTTACATCTTTCAAGGACAATAACTAGTTCACAGTGTTCCGTGTGAGGGAACATATCCACAGGCACGGCTAATTTGGGAACAAGTGGTTGACCACGCCATTTTCCACCCACTGGCTTTCCGAAACTTGAAAAGACATATATTCTAATTAGCTTAAAAGTTTGCGTACTATTATTATAAACGTCATACTTAATTATATTCGATGTCGTCAATTCTCCTCTGGGATTACACGCTACATAAATTATCTTTTTAATTTGTTCGCACGATCTTAATGCTTTAACAACGTCTGGATCTAAAATTTAAATGTAAATAAATGTTTTGTTTTTGTTTTTATAGATTTATTTGTATTTATTTACGCAGTCCCGATCTTCCTGGATTGACCACAGCAACCACTTTGTGTATCGAATCAAATTCGGTTACAATTTCTGGCACTATTTTCTCCGCTTTGCCGTAACGAAAAACTGCGTTCGTTATGTTGTTTAATTGTGCATTAAATTTCGCGTCTTCTACAGCTTGCTCGATCGATTCGACCCCAAATACACTCCGAGCTTGTGACGCCAACAAAAGTCCAATCGTTCCTAAAAATAAATGAACATTTAAATAATTTGTGAACAAAATAATAATAAAAATAAAAAAACACAAAAAAAAAACAATCACCTATGCCTGAATAAATGTCCAGTACGACCGTATCGTAATCGATTTCACTTATTTCTTGAATCGCCTTATACAAACATGCCGCTCCTAACGTATTAACTTGAAAAAAAGCATCCGGTGAAATTCTAAACTTCAATCCTAAGATTTCTTCGTATAAATGACGTTGACCGAAGAGCAAGTGAAACGGCGCCATCTCATTCGTGCATCGCGAATGTCGGCTATGAAAACAAATTAAAAAAAGTCACAAAACTATAACAAAATTTTTTTAACAAAGAAACCCACCACGCTTGGAAAAACAATGATTTAAAATTGCAACTTGCACCTGCGCCATCTTTGAAATAATGAGTGACAAGTTTTTTCTCCCTCTCCAGTTCATCGTCCGACATTTGTTGAGGATGGAGAACAACAATTCCCATCAGATCTCCTCGCAGATTAGACCTAACGGTAATTCCACGCCAGTGTCCTCCATCGTGAAATAAATCGCACACGGGTAACTGCGAATTCCGGATGTAATCTTGAAACGAAATGGCAATTTTTGCGTGCGACGGTTTAATATTTATCAGGTTATTTGGATTAACACAAACAGCCATTCCGTCCGACATGTTTCCGACTAGAAAACCAACTGTTTTCATGTTTCCATCCTCGCCCTTTTTTATCCGAAATTCATCCTTGTTGCGGTAGTGATTTGTTTGTGGCGATGCTATCATGTCTTTCAATGTACAAGGGAGACCAGCTCCATTTTTCTTGAAAGGCGATTTGGCTAATTTCAGTTTAGCACCGTATTCTATTAGAATTCCTTTGGTTTGTTTGAATTTTAGTCTCAGTTGATCCGAGTACTTCAAGCTGTGCAAAGGTGTGACAGCATCCGCTAGTTTTTGGAATTGATTTTCGCGCGAAACATTTTTTTCACGGTCACCACGAGTTGGGATAATTTCTGGACGTTTTCGCTCTCTCGTTCTGGCCAATCGGTCATTAAGTAGTTGTTGCGGAATAGCTGCAACGATCGATTCCGTCGACTCCTTTTTCAACTGTCGGGAAGCATTTACCCATTTTGCAACGCTGTAATTAATAAATCAATTAATAAATTGCTAACTTAAAAATCAATTATTTTGTATATCTACCTGCTTCTTTCTGTTCGAAGATTTCTAACAAGAAAGACCGAACCGCTCAAGTTTTGTTTATTGTGCACTACAATCCGATAACCCCGAAAAAGTTTACGAAGTAAAACCATGTCTTTTATTTGAGAATTATTTCAGCGAGTGAAAACACAAAACATGGGGATCGGGTCATCTTGAAACAAGACCGGACTGCTAATGGTTCGCCACTAACCATGGTTTCACGCGCCATCTTATGTCAAAACATCGCAATTATTTCTTTGTTTTTATTTATTCCCAAGCTTTGTCTTCAAATGTCAACCGCATCGAGTTTCCAGTTCAGGTAATGGCTTAAACAATAACGTTGAGATGGGTGAAATTAAAAAATTTCCAATTTTTAAACACAGATTGAAACAAAAAATAGACGGAAGTAATTGCTGGTCGATACCAGCCGTCGTCTGCAAGCCAGGGATTCCCCTTTCCGCGATGGCGCCTTGAGTGCTTTGATTTTTCACTTTAGTAGTTTGTTTAACACTTAATAATGCGTTTTGTCGGTATAAATGGTGGTGTAACAAAATTGTTGACATTATTAAGTATATTTCCCGTAGCAAGTGCAGTTGTCGATCCCTTAACATGGGGATTGGCTGTGGGTGGAGCAGTGGGAATATATGCTGGTTACAAAGCCTTGCAATGTAATTACAAAGAATGTTGTACACCGACGTGGATTACTCCAGATATAAATGGTAATACTTGACTATTTTTTCAAATATTTTTATTAATAAATATATATATTTTTTGTAGGAATGATGACAAACTTTACGTATCATCTCCACGGTCAACATTTAGTTAAAGATGTTGTAACTAAGTCTATAAGAGCTCATATTCGTAAATCTGATCCTCAAAAATCTCTTGTGCTTTCATTTCACGGTTGGACCGGTGGTGGGAAAACATTCGTTAGCAAAATCATAGCGCATCATTTGTATTCAAATGGATTCGACAGTGAATTTGTTCATCTTTTCATAGCAACGCATCATTTTCCACACGCGGATCAATTAAATTCGTACAAAGTATGTGTAACGAAGATATTATTTAGAGTAATTGTGCTAATAAAATTACTTTTACAGGATAATTTAGTGAATTGGATTAAGGGAAACATCAGTCAGTGCCAACAATCTCTTTTTATTTTCGATGAAGTTGATAAAATGCCACGTGGATTATTTGATGCCATTAAACCGTACTTGGATTACCATAAACATGTGGATGGCGTTAATTCAAGACACGCTATCTTTATTTTTTTAAGGTTTTAATATCAACAATAATTTTTTTTATTTTTTTTTTTAAATTAATTTAATTTTTGTTGTTTGTAGTAATGCTGGTGGAAATGGTATAACTAGTATCGTCTTACAAAATTGGAAGGCTGGAAAAAAACGTGAAGAACTTGCGCTTAAAGATTTCAATGCTGTTTTAAGTATCGAAGCTTTCAATGAGAAAGGTAAAATTTGATTTTGTAATTCTGTATTATTTGGTCATTTGGGTAATTATTTTGTTTTATTAGGTGGACTTAAGCAAAGCAGTCTTATAGATTCAAATCTGATTGATCATTATATTCCGTTTTTGCCATTGGAACGGCAACACGTCAAACTGTGCGTTATTGACGAGCTGAAGAGGCAAAACCGGCAAATTCCAGAAAGTATAATTGACCATATAACCGATCAAGTTGTATTTGCACCACCTGATTTAAAAGTGTACAGTAAAAAAGGATGTAAAGAAATTGAGAAATTGGTGGATTTTGAACTTGAGACGTATGCTGAAAATAAATTACTGTAAAATAAATAGAAAAAAGATTTATTTACAAAAATAAAATAGAAGAAATGTCACCACCGACAAAATTTGAGCCTATTATTTATTTTTCTTATGAAATTTTTGTATGAAATGTAATTATTTCCAAATCAAGTAATTTCGTCCTAAAAGTGCTTTTGAAATGTACTATATTTTGTTATATTAAAATACAAATTTTAAAATAAAGTATTTATTTTATTTTTTGAATTAACGATTCGCCACAAATAGTGCGGTACTCCCCGATATTCTCAGTTTTACTTATCTTTTATTTGTCATTGCTGATTAGATTTTAATAACAAACAAAAATCCCCTAATCCGTGACTACGCATTGGTGACATCATGAAAGGGTTGACGGTGGCGCCCGCGCACAGCGATACACACCTAATTATCGAAGTGGACTCGATTCATGCGTATCGTTTACCTAATCGATTCACCGGGTTGGCGCATCTGCAGTCAAAGAAGGCGGTAAACTAATTCGTTTGACCTTGCTGACATAGGTAAAAATAGAACAGAATGTGTTTTATTTGTATAATTTAATTAATTTCATAACTTTTAAGTTACAAATGAAATGGTATCAACACTTTTTAAGTGCATCTCAGGACCGAGGCTTTTTCGAATAAATCCGTTAGAATCGGAGGTATTATCTTGATATTTTACCATGGCGTTACCAAAAGTAAACAAACACAACTAAATCTAAACATTTTTGCTTTATTTACGCAGGACGGTGGAAAATTATATGAACCAAACGTATTAGAAAAATGCGGAGATCACGTTATCAAAACCGTAAGTGTTAGGACTACTTGGAGATAAATTCTGATTATATTTTGATAATTTCTGTACTTCCTTGTTAATTTTATGTCTACAAAAAAGTTAATTAGTCTTTTATTTATTTAGCTGTCATGGGTATATTCTTTAGGATTTTATTCATCGCCTATTATAGCTGTGGTTCTCTATCGTCGTGGTATGGAAATGGAAATAAAAACATTTCTCTCTTATAATGATTAATTGGACGTTTTTTTTTTTAGGCTATTTAATGTATGATGGATTGCACAGTATTTTTAAATTTGTTACCGCAATTGGTATCCTCGTTTTAGCTGCATCTTGTTTCCGAGGTTATCTGAATTTGAATTTTGTCTTTCATATACTTATGACTGATATTTTATTTGCATTTTTAAGGTATTGGGCGATGGGCAAATCGCGATTATTCGTCATTTCTAACAGACTTGGAGAACTTCAAACGACATTTAAATTTCGAATCAAAAGTGATATATAAATTATTCAATGATTTTGGGCTTTTAATTATCAAATTTTCCATTTTTTCTTATCATTTTAGAAACCGTTAATGAAATATGATTTTGAGTTCAATGCTTGGCCCGTAGAATTCCGTTCGAGCAATCCTGTACCGAGCGTAAACAAGTCAATTCGTTATCGATCTTTGTCCGAAAGAATTGTTCACTTTCCCATTTATATCTTAAGGTAATTCATATAAATAATTAATAACTGTATTAACGACTTGTATATTGCAGTTACGTCTTTGCACATACGATAGGCTGCAAGATGGTGTATCCTGGTTCGGTTGGTCTCCTTCAAGCTGCAATGAGTAAAAACAATAAAAATAAATTATTTTATAATTAATGTAAATTGTTATTTAATCTAGGTGCTGTTTTAATCGACGGGAGAGCGGCTTTGCTTCGACAAGGTGGTGTCAGATATAAACTGCTTACTGCGGAAAAACACGAAGTTGAAACAATGTTTGTTGATAATCGTTCTAAGCCAGCTTATTCCAAAGGAAACAGATTAGTGCGGAAGAAAATCTTCTGTTTATTGCATTTGTTAAATTTATTATACTTTTTAATACTTAGGTTATATGTTCGGAAGGTAACGCGGGGTTTTATGAAGTTGGAATTATGTCAACAGTTCTGGAACTCGGATACTCCGCTCTCGGATGGAATCATCCTGGGTTTGGGGGTAGTACGGTAAATTTAATTGCTTTTCACTGATGGAAATTGATTTTAACGGGGTTTGATTTTTAGGGTGTACCGTATCCAAACCAAGAACGAGAATCAATCGACTGCGTCATGCAATTTGCTATACATAAGCTTGGATTTAAACCATCGGATATTATTTTGTTCGCCTGGTCTATTGGTGGCTACACCGCGAGCTACGCAGCTATGAATTATCCAGATGTTTACGCAGTAGTAAGTTAGACGATGAATGATTTCGTTTATACCAATCGACTTAAGTGTTATTTCTAAGGTTTTGGATGCGACGTTTGATGATTTGGAGCCACTCGCAGTTGCGAAAATGCCAAACGTTTTGTGTAAGAAAAAATAATTTGTTTATTTTTATTTTATTTAATTATTCTTTAATTTAGCATCGATTGTTAGTCAGACAGTTAAAGATCATATGAATTTAAATATTGCTGAACAAATTTGCAAGTAAAGAAAAATTTTTAATAAATAAAAATTATTACTATTTATTTTATTCGAAATTTGTTGTTCGGTATAGGTATCCAGGTCGTGTGTTATTTATTCGAAGAACTGATGATGAAATGATTACAACCGAGTATGTTACATATTATGAGATTAAATTACTTTAAATACTTAAAGAATATACATTTATTTCAATTGCAGTAACCCACCTTCATTGCAGTCAAACCGAGGCAATAACTTGTTGTATACATTTTTGAAAAAGAGGTGAATTTTGATGTTTAATTTAATAGAACAAAACGTAATAAAACTCTAAAATAGGTATCCTAGTTTGGTAACTGGAGAAGCGGATGACGTTCTAAAAAATTGGCTCATTAGTGACCGTGTGTTACGAAGTATTTCAACAAATTTTGTTGTTATTGACGAATGTACAAATAATAATGTTTTTCTATAGATACTTTGGCGGTAAGATATGATGTGAGAGATGACGTTTGTGGTGCGATTTTGCGTGAGTATTTTAGCGGAAATGCTTACAATTTTCCATCCACGTTGGGAGACAATTTAAGCAATGATATTAAATCACAATTAATAATATTTCTGGTGAGATTTAACGGTAATTTTTAATTTTTTTTTTAATTTTTAAAATTGGTTTTATTGTTTTCCAGGCTAGTAAACATTTTGTGGATTACAATTCAACTCACTGCACTCAATTGCCAAAACAAATGTTCAACATTCCATGGGCTGCGTCTGATTAACTTTTAATTAACACCGGTGATTATTGTACCTAAACTTATTAGGAAATAAATTTGCAGATCCATTTAAACCGTAAAATCAAATCCATTTTATTGAATATTTTCAAGTTTGACTAGTGTCTCATTTGTATACATCCATCAGTAAATATGCTACATTTTGAGAGCCAAATTTGTAAACAACAAGTTTTTTTTATTATTTTTACTATTAGTCGTATTTATGAAGTCATTTAAACGGGCTTATTTGTTTAAAATCCGTCTAAATGTTGAATTGTACATGTTAAATTACATATTTTGTGTTTAAAAGTGTAACAATAAACACATAAATAAATTCAGGTTTTCGAGATACCCAGCTTCAAAATCAAAATGGAGGCTGGAGCAATGATCTCTCTGTTCACCGGTATTGGTTTGAGTGAAGACAAAGCTAAAGATACGATTAAAAACGAAGCGATTAGTCGCCAGTTGAAATACGCGATCGAAGAAGTAAGGATATCGTACTTTTTATAAAAGTTAACGTCTTTATTGTATTCCGACGTGACGTGACATGTGACAAAGTTGCATCAGAATTCAGAAGAGACCATGTGGCATTTGTAAAATTTGTTCTTTTTGCAGGCTGGTAAATATTTTGCTAAGGATGATATTTCAAGACCTATTGGACTCCTTCTGTACCACATAGCGACAAAGTTAAAACCGAAATTAAATCATTTTGTGCCTTTGTTGGTGAAGTATTGTTGTGAAAATAAAATATTCAACGAAGTACGGTTACAAGGTTGTGTTTATTTGCATTTATTTACGACAGAATCGCTAATTAATTTTATTTTACAGCTGCTATTGATTACTTATCCGTCAATTTGGATGCAAATGTTGACATTTCAGCATTTGAACAATCTTGCGGAGTTGGAGTTGTAATTACTCCGGAACAAATAGAAAGAGTTGTAAAAGAAACGTTAGCTAAACACATGGATGGACTGAAAAATCAGAGATATCGATACAATGTTGGAGCAATTTTGGGTAAATAGTTGCTTTTCGTAATAATTAATTTGAATTTATTCGTTTATTTATTTCAGGTGAACTGAAGAAAGTACTGAAGTTTGCTGATGGTAAAAATCTCAAGAATGAAGTTGATATGCAGATATTAGACTTACTCGGGGCGAAAACTGACGAAGATGTGGTGAAAATAAAACCACCCAAAAATAAACTATCCGTTACCGAGACAAAATCCGAGCAATTTGAAGAGGCGAATAAGAGTGCGTTGAAAAACGACAAATTTTATGTCATTTTTTTTAATTTTAAATTTAATTTTAGCTACATCAGGGGCGGTTACAATAGGACAACTGATGAAAACCAAAGTTCATTTCCACAAACCGGGAGAAAATTACAAAACCGAAAATTATATTTCAACTGCAAACACGATGAATTTATTAGAAAAACATTTGCGAGAAACTAACGGTCGAGTACGAACACGTTTTCCGCCCGAACCAAACGGAATTCTTCATGTTGGTCATGCCAAAGCAATTAACATAAACTTTGGTTATGCAATGGTTAGTGTTCTAATAAGATTATGCTTAATTTCTCACTGATTGTTTTTGGTGTTTATTTCAGGCGCATCTCGGAGACTGTATTTTACGTTACGACGATACAAATCCAGAAAAAGAAGAAGAAAAATTCTTCTTGGGAATTAAGGAAATGGTGGAATGGTTGGGCTATACCACTAATCTCATCACACATTCTTCAGATTATTTTGACCAACTTTACATGTGGGCTTGTGAACTTATCTCTAAAGGTCATGCTTACGTATGTCATCAACAGGCAGATGATCTGAAGGGTTTTGATGTACCTGATTCTCCCTGGAGAAATCGTCCAACTGTGGAATCGCTTCAATTATTTGAGGTAGGTAAAAAGTAGACTTTGATTTGCACAATTTTTAATATTTATTTATTTTTTTTAATTCTTTAGGATATGAAAAATGGAAAATTTGACGAAGGAGAAGCAACTTTGCGAATGAAGATGGTGATGGAAGAAGGAAAAAAAGATCCAGTTGCATATCGAATTAAATTCATGCCGCATCCCAGAACTGGTAACAAATGGTGTATTTATCCGACGTACGACTACGCGCATTGCCTATGCGATTCTATAGAAAACATTACACATTCATTATGCACGACGGAGTTTAGATCTAGGTAATTTTGTTGTAATATGTAATCAGTACAACTGCTGTAATTGTTTATTTCTTTAGACGATCATCTTATTACTGGCTGTGCAACACATTGGACATCTACTGCCCAGTGCAATGGGAATACGGGAGGCTTAAAATGGAATACACAATTGTATCGAAAAGAAAAATATCGAAATTAATTGATGAGAAAATAGTTGATGATTGGAACGATCCACGACTCTTTACATTATCAGCGCTCAGACGGCGTGGTTTCCCCGCAGAAGCAATAAATACTTTTTGTGCTATGGTTGGTATTTGTTAGGCGCTTTTATTCGGTTCTTATTTAATCATGCGTTAATTTTGTTTTAGGTTGGTATTTCAACAGCTAATTCGATAGTTGAACCGAGTATGTTGGAATCATGCGTACGGAATGTGTTGGAAAAAATTGCTCCGAGGTATCATTACGAGTTTTAAATATTTTATTTGAGAATTATTGTTAAATATTTTAAATTTTACACTAGATCTATGGTGGTTCTTGCTCCTTTAAAAGTTGTTATTGTTAATCTTCCACCTGATGTGCCGAAAGAAATTGAAGTGCCTGATTTCCCCAATGAGAAGGAACGTGGTAGTCATAAAGTTTCAATGGGGAATGTCGTATTCATCGAAGAAAATGATTTTCGCGAGGTAAATAATGAGGCGGTTGTGTGTGAAATAAAATAAAACTTTTTTTAAATTTAATTTTGTTTGTTTAGGAGGCCGATTCCGGTTACCGTCGTCTTTCGCTGAACCAACCAGTGGGCTTACGCTATGCCGGTTTAGTTTTGTTTTTAAAAGAGGTTGTTAAAAGTGGGAACAAAATAACCGAACTTCGGGTTACTTGTTGTAAGCAGTCCGAATTACTCCCAAATGTGAAAGTAAAAGCTTACATTCATTGGGTTTCGAGTCCAATGTCATGTGAAATTCGATTGTACGATCGATTGTAAGTTATAATAGGCAAGGGCGTTGATTTCTTTTACTTATTTTACTTTAAAATTTTAGATTTTATCATAAAAATCCAGAAGATTCTAACGAAGTCCCAAATGGGTTTTTGTTCGACTGCAGAAAGGTAAGTTTTTTATTTTTTTTTTATTTTTTTTTTTTAGTTTTAAGTTTGATATTTTTACGTCGCTGGGACTTGAATTACTCCTGAAATGATTGATTTCAGGATTCGTTAAGCGTTATCCAAAATGCTTACGCAGATGGTCATTTGAAAAACGTCAAAGTTCTGGACAAGTTCCAGTTTGAGCGAGTTGGTTATTTTTGTGTGGATTTAGAGTCTACAAACACGAAGGTGCAACAAAAAATAATTTTAAAAGACTATAAAAAATGTTTTAAAATTATATTTTGATTTGTAGATAATTTTCAATCGCACACTGCAACTCAGGGAAGATTCAAATAAGGATTAATGTAACCTAGTCTGAATTATTGACGAATAAACGGGTGTTGATTTACACTTTGACCTTTCCATTATCATAATGAAACCAAAAGTAGACATAATACAGCGTTAATGGTGTATGTTTAGACGCGAATAGATAAACAGGATGCACCGCAAAAATTGCTCGAATTTTCAAATCTCTCGAAAATAGGATATTTTCTTTTCCTGTTTTCACATTCTCACATTTTTCAAAGCAAATGAACAATTTTTAATGCCAGAAAAAGAAAATCAAATTCCAACGCAAAATTACAATTCATTAAAATACTACACTCGTGATCTCCACTTCCCAGTCACGTTTTATGGAATGAAATATCAAACTCTAACCGCTATCAGATTCCATGTCGTGGACCCAATGTAACTTTTTCCTTATTTTTTATTTCATTTTTATTAATGGAACCCTGCGACGACACATTTTATGAATGGGCAGTTTTTCAAAAAAAAAAAAAAAAAAAAAAAAAAAAAAAAAAAAAAAAAATGTAAATCCCAAAATACTTAAAACGAAATCCCAAAACAAAAATATATTTCCTCGTCTAAACAAAAAACAAATTCTTAATTTTTCTCCGTATTGGAATTAGATTACATAACTACGATCGATCAGACAACTTGTTTCACTCATTTATTTTCCTCTTCGTACTCTCGCGCTAGAGTTCAAGGCCAAAGCAAACGAGGTATCGATTATATTTGATATCTCTAAAAATCGAACCTTGCTTCTCAGCTCATCTTTCTCGCTCGATACGAAGGGCTAGCAACGACCCTAAGGCGCCGGTCTCTAGCAACTAATGCTCAGAAATTTCGCGCCCCACTGTCAAGAGACGAGGGTCAAGTAGCCACTCAAAACTAGTGACCATTTATCAATAGACTCGGTGTCGACTTTATGTGTCTCCGTTTCGGACAAAACCGGGACCAGCCAGATCAGCTCGGTCAGACCCCTGTGCACGGGTGGCTGTCAATGCGCGCGTACCAACTCGAATTCATCTCCGCCGCCGCTCCAACATGAAGTCTCTTATCTCGTGCTTGCTGCTCAGTCTGTTGTCCACCGCCGTGGGATTGATGAAGATTTGTCCCGCCCTACCTCCCTGCACGTGTCATCGTTACCAATCGAGATCGTACGTAGTCTGCTCGTCCGTGCGCAACGTGTCGACTTTGTCGGCCGCCATACCCCGCACCAAGTCGGATAACTTACCTTGGATACGCATAGTCGACAGTGACATTCCATCGCTGCATTCCAGGGCGTTCGGCGCTTTGCGGGCGCAGAGCTTGCAAATTAACGCGAGCAATTTGACGAATATCACGTCGGATGCTTTCGTCGGCCTTGAGAATTTGAAGGCGCTCGCTCTGCAGGACAATTTATTGTATTCGATTCCCGCCGCATCGTTACGTCGTTTGGTCAATCTCGAGTCGCTCAGTTTTGCTGGTAATCAAATCGGATCTGTGTCAAATGAGGATTTAATCACGCTTTTAAATTTACGCTACTTAAGTTTATCTGAAAACATTATCGATCAAATCGAAACAGGTTCTTTTCCACCGTCGTTAGTGCATTTGGCTTTGGCTTCGAACCAACTGCAATCGCTGGACAGTGTTGTGGACGATTTGCCGCTGCTGGAGTGGCTTTTGTTATCGAATAACAATCTACACACGCTGGATGTGCATCAGTTCAGATCGTTGCCGTCGCTGCAGAAGCTCATTCTCACCGGTAATCGATTGGAGATGATCGAAGGTGCGTTTGATGGCTTGACCGAATTGAGGGAATTGATGCTGAACAATAATAAAATCAGTTCGGTCGAAGACGTCTTTAATTTCATGCCGCAATTGAGGGATATCGGTCTTTCGCAGAATCGGATCGCGCATTTGACGTATTTGGGCAATTTACCCATGTTGAATGTCCTCGATTTGTCGCAGAATGGCATGGAGAATGTACTCCCGGATGCTTTTGTGAAAACACCTAGCATCGCGAGGCTGAATTTATCAGATAATGCGTTGCTGCAATTCCCAGCTGACGCCTTATCGCCGCTGGAGAGCTTGGCTACTTTGGATTTATCTCGGAATAAGCTGGAATCTCCAATTTATATTACGCAGGTGAATATTTTGAATTCTTTCGAGAGAAAAAAATGTTGAATTGTGCGTTAATAATTTATATTTTTCTTGTTTCAGCTCAGGCTTTCTAGTTTAAAGTACCTGTCTTTATCTGGAAACAAATTAATCGCATTACCCGATAACTTATTCGATTCTTTCCCTTCGTTACAAGAATTAGACGTTACTTTTAATTTATTGACCACTTTTGACATATTTACACAAATGCCTTTAATTCTGCATTTGCAAGGTAAATTTCAAAAGCAAATAAATAAACGAATGGTATTTTTTTTTTTTTTTTTTTAAATATTATTAATTTTTTAGGTAATCCTTTAAGGTGCGATTTAAACACAATGAAAGCTTTGGCTGAAATGGACGTACGGTTAACCGACAGACCTCGTTGCACTAATGCAGTGTTGCCAATTTCTCAGGAGGAAACTAATTAATGAGCTGTAATTTTAATAGTCTATTTTAAATCTGCCCGAGCATGCATAATATTGTGAACTCAGTTGTCAAATGTATTGAATTTAAGAAATAAAATTTCTTATACAAAATTTTTTTGTTGGAAAATTGGAATATGGAATATCGCATTTTGCTGATTACAGCGATTTCAAATTGGGTCATCAAAATTATTGACTCCGAAGATAAACAATCTTCTGCCCGATCTTCTTTTTAGAAGTTTATCGGAAGATCTTTTGCAATTAGAATTTTCATTTTAGCTTGTGAATATTTTATATTTAAATAACTATAGTTTATTTGAAAATGCATATTTTTTGCATATTTTTCTGCAAAAACTATCAATTCCATCGCAACTGTCAGACGTTGTTCTATGCTTTTGTAATATAATTGATGCACTTCCCTGCAGAACAAATTAATCCATGTTCACACAGGATGTGTACAAAGTACAAATTTTGTACGTCATTTATTTAAACTGCTTAATGCACCTGATATTGCATTTTACGTGATCATAGAAGTCACCATTTGTGTGTAGACCTTCACATATCTATTTTTTTCACCAGCCGAATTTTTCAAAATGAGTTTTGTGTTATTGTTCTTGGTGATTAACGCACTAATTGTGTCAGCTGACCAAAGGGAGGATAGTGAAATTTCTAATGGTAAAACAAATATTTTTGTGTTATCACAGTAGTAGTTGTATTTTATTTTTGGAAAATGTTTCAGATGTTGGTTTGAGTTTGCAGACTGTTAAATTCTTGACTAAATCACCAATAAACTTTTGGTCTATTGTGAATCCGAAGTGTCCTTCAGGATTTCGGTACGATGATTCCACCAGAGTATGCAGACCATTATTCAATTGAGTTCCACTCTAATTTTTTTATGTTTTAATGAAGACAAATATAAATGCGTACAAAGATATGTGCAGTATAAATGTAAATGATTTCACTTTTTTTATTAGAATAAAGTGCCAATTGTCTCTTGCAAAATGAAATGCATTTGGGTTTGCCTTAAGTAAACAAGTATTGGCAATTACGTAAGTAACTTCGCAGGTGGTACTTGATGAGATGTTGTAAAATATTCTGTATCACAAGCAAATATTCAAGTTCAAGGAAAAAGTAATTTGCTAATATTGAAGTAGAAGTTTATTGGAATTGAAATTTACACATAGTACTGAGCTCATTTAAATTACCGTGTGTAAGTACGGTATGAGGTGTCAGATAGTTTGTACGCTGCCCCTTGAGTTTTGCTGCATAACACCAAAAAAGAAAGTTGAAATTATTTCTAATTATTCGCTGTTTGAGAAATGTTTCATAAAATAATTCAAAATTCAATCATTCCAATGAAGGTAACGCGATTAAATGAATTAAATAAAAAAAAAATCAAACTTTTTTTTAGACGAATAAGGATAAGGTGTATGAAAAATTAGACAACCGAACACGACATAAACACACGCAGTTTTAACTAATTATACCACAAATATATAAACTCGCTTCTACCCTTGTGCCCGTTCTTGGAGTTATGCAGGGTATTTGACCTCAATTATTTCAAGTCAAGGTTATGACGAAATAAACAAAAAAATTACTAAAGATAGAACGTACTGCTCTTGCCTATTAATTGTTTCAAATGTGTTTTTGAAAACATGTTTTGCTGGATAATTACAATAATGTTAATTTCATTTTATTTCTGAGAGATTGATAGTGGAGTCAGCACGAACTGCTGAGAATTTAGTTTGTTCACATAAAGAAAACGTGGGGTATTGAAACAGGAAGACTATTGAACCCGGTTACTGCTTTGCAGATCCTGGAGTTGTAAAAAAGACTAGAGTATTGCATCAGTTTGTAAGTAATGCTACATATTCTTGGGTTGTTGATTGCGAGACAAAATTTGTAATTGCGATATACCTTTGAAGAATTCGGTGTGCAAATGAGTTAATTGTTATTCTACGTGTTTTTAATACTAAAATATTTCCTCATGTAATTTTTTAGCTTAACGTCGTAGCATGTGTTAATTTCAAGTTCCCTATGCTTAATCTTAAGTTAAGTAATTAATTTGTTTGTTCACGGAAACAAACATCAACACTTTGTGAACCATTTAGATAGCGTAATTAGGAATCCGTGTACTGGACGAGCTTCTCGGGTTTCAATTGAACTTTGCTGTTTACCATAATCAGATGCAGAATTTAAAAAAAAAAAATTACTAATTAAGATTAATTCGACACCGTAATAATAAACATGGGTAGAGTTTCCTTGCACTCATACATTTCAAAGAAAAATTCTTTGCGCTGCAGGCTTCTGAACCTCATTGGATGTTCTCAAGGACTAATTGCTTTTTTTTTATTTTTCGCCTGACGTTGATTACGTAATGATTCAGGTTATTACGCATTCAGACAACACCATACGGATACTTATTTAAAGCAGAAAGTCCAAGCTTATCGCAGCTTCAGAGGATTAATTAACGGTACTGATTACTCGGTAAGTTGCTTTTATGATGTGTAATCAGCTTAAATGAACGTCTGAGTTTAGTTGATTACTTTTTTTTTATATTTCAGATAACAACTTTTTGAAGTCATGAATCATATTGATAGAATCTATAGGTTTTATTTCGTATCTCTTGGAATATTAGTCATCATTAATTTAATTTGTGCACAAAGTGCGACTAATACTTTAATCCGTATCGGTGGAAATGAATCGGTAATACCAATACAAGAAAACGAAACTTTAGAGGTGAATTTCAGAGCGATTATACCCGGTTCCGGGATTAGTCGAAAGTGCACGGCGGGATGTATTTACGATGATACCACTGGAAATTGTCGCCGATCCGAAAGCAACAAAAGGAAATGTAGACTCCTCTAGAAACTGTTAAAACTAGCTAGATTCGATAAAAATGTTTTGAATTTATGAAATGTTTGTATTCGATATTCAATATTTATGTTTTATAATTGTATTTTATAGTGCGCAACTTAGTTGCGCATCATTATAAAAGTAATATTTATTATTTATTTTATTTATTTTATTTTATTTATTTTATTTTATAACTTATGATGTGCGCTAGTGAACATTTGACATTTTGAAGGTTCCTGATAAAAGTTTATAAATATCATTATTCTAATGTAAATGAGGATCCGGAGGAATTTTTATAACCTGAATGACACGAACAACTTTCAATTGCTTAGATTTTATAACATCTTATCGTAATTGCAGTGGAGGTGCAAAATTGCAGCAATTTAAATTAATTCCTAGATCTGTTAAGAAGAAAAGTGAAATTGCTTGTTTTTTAGCTTAATAATTAATTACTTAAGGATATTTCGTAACATTGTGAGAGGATACATGGCACACTTATTGTACATCTCATTTTCTAGATGCTTCACTTTTCAAAGGTCGATATTAACATTTTAAATTTTTATTTACTTTCAATGTGAGTACACTATTCTTTTTCACTCGATTGCGTGAAGAAGCTGCTGTCAGTATAATGTCGATTTCGTTAGGATTTGCAATTGTTTTGGTGCTGAGTATTCAGAAAACACAAACATCCGTTGAAATGACAACAGGTCAGTAATTTTGCTGTATTTCTGTCAATTCCGGCTGCGGGTTTTGACACACTTCAATTGAATTACTTGCAGTGAAAGCAACACCGAATTTTTAGCACAGCTTTCTTTAGCAAATTCTAAACAAATATTAGCAATGTTTATTTATTCATAGGACCGCCGTCTTATGACGTTAATAAAAATTTCATGTACCCGTATGTAATGGCACCACTAAAAGAAAAATGTCCTCCAGGTTACATTTTTGACTCATCAAATAGAGCTCAAGCTTGTCGGCCAATTCAAGACAACAAAAAGTGATTGCTAACCAGTCAATTTGTACCATTTATGCTGTTTAAGTCTGTTAATTTCTTAATTATAATTAAATTGCAAAGTAATTTCTTTTGTCTAAAAAATAAAAATAAAAATTTGAATTGATAATTTAATTATAATAATTTAGTTATGGTTATTATTATTATTATTATTTTAATATATCCAAAATATTGTTTTTGGAAAACTTGTCACGAATAACTTTATAATTAAGTTGTATATCATTTATCAAGGGGTCAAATAGATTTTCTTTTATTTATTTTTAATTACTTCAGAATTACGTTTGTAAGAGTTGTTATTACTTTTAAACATAATAATTATTCGAAACGTAAAAAAAAAATTTTAAAAAGAAAAAAAAAGTTGTTTACTTGTATATGGTACGTGGAAAAATTTCTTTTCTTTAGTTCCCTGAACAACTCGACGCAAAAACAAGTAAAGGAAAAAGGTAAAGACATATGTTGCTAAAAATTATAATTATTTTATTCATAATTTCACTTTTTTGTGCAGGGAAAGTGGAAAATTATTCATCTACCAGTATACGTCATGAATCGAATTTTGTTCTTTAGTTTTTGTATGCTAATTTTGACTCCGGATTTTCTAAAGTGTGATTTATCCGTACATTCACTGGAAAATAATGAAGAACTTACAACTTCGACTTCCACAACAGATCAAAAAACTGGTGAGAAACGATTTTGAAATTAAAAAAAAAAAATTATTACATAATCTGACCTCATTTCAGTACACGTGAAGCAATTTTCACTGCTTCACCCTTTAAACTGCCCAAGTGGTTACGTACACGATTCATCAAGTGGTGTATGTCGTCCGCAAATTGATAAATAAAAATCACAACAGTTGATACCGGTATGTGTCAATTTTTTTTTTTACTTTTCCGAACACACCACTGTCCGTTTACCCTCTCTAAAATGTACCTTTGACTACTAAACCTAAAATGGCGCCTGCTGATGTAAATCTCTCAGCCATTTGTCACGTGCTATAAATCCACGATTCTTTTTAGAGATAAAAATTCTGTACAAATACAAATAACATTTCTGCAGATCATTCCTCAATAACAATCACACACTATAATGATATGACCTTAGGAAGTACAATATTCCGCCATATTTCGAAAGCGGTGTAATTAGATACACTTCGGTGACAAAGAATAAAATCGCATTTCTGTGAGCTGTATATTCAAGGAAAATAAATCAACCACAGTAATGGGAATTATTTTGTGCCGTCTGTGCCGTGTATTTAGCAATGCTGCAACATTCGCAATGCTTAGAATGGAAATTATACTTTGCAACAGATTACATTTTCATTCAGAACGACACTTTACTGTATTTGCCGCACAACTTCTCCTATCCGATTGGTAAATACAGACTAAGCAACGACACTGCGTTTGTTTGCATTCCAGAGGATGTCCGTCCACCATTTTATCACGTAGATCTACTGTATATTGTATCATGGATACTCTCCATCGCTGCGTTAAGTTTAGCTTTAACTTTTCATTGGATAGTGCCGTCTGCCAGAACTGTGTATGACTCTCGACCACTCTTGTGGCACATAGTATCCTTATTATCGTTCTACATTTTGGAGCTTTTATACCAAGCAGGGCCACATTTCAGCACGTCCGTGTGTTATATTTTGGCGATTTGGGGCCAGTACAGTTTGCGAGCGGCATTTTGTTGGCTGAATGTCGTTACTTTTGATATGTGGAGACGTTTTCATCCGCAACGTATCATCACAGCTTCACTTCGTGCATCGTGTTTGAAGTACACCTGTCAGTCATTGTACGCATGGGGAGTCCCTGCGTTGATTTTAGTCATTTCAAATTTGCTCATTTTTGTCAAATTTCCATTCTTACCTGGCTACAAAGTCAGGTGTCTGGTATCTATGTACGAAAATAGTGCTCAAGTGATTTTTTTCTATGGAAGCACGAGTGCCACTTTACTTGTCAATATTGTTTTGTTCATCTTGACTTGTCTTAATCTGAGAACATTAAGTATGGATGTTGCACTGGCTAATCACAAAATGTACTCACAAATGTACGGTAACAACAATGAGTGTTGTTTTATACGATATTTTAAATTCTTATTTTAAATTTCAGGTTACGAATGTATATGAAATTGTTAATTGTCACTGGTACTTGTTGGATTTTAGAAGTCATTGAGTGGGCTCTGATACCGCTTAAGGTCAAGACTATTTACTGGATTGTACCAGACGTTTTGAATGCTCTTCAAGGTCTTTTTTTGTTCCTTATTTACAATTGCACTGGAAATATGAAAACTCAATTAAGCTATTATCTTTCTCGCAAAATTACTCAGTTAAAGACATCAACTTCAGTACAATCGCACATCAGCAGTACAACTATGTAATATTTTTTTGATAAGTTGCTCAGATTGTTTTCTGTTTTTTGGCAGAACTTTCCAGAACTCTCTACCAGTAATTAAAAATAAAAATAAACGATAGAAAACCTTGAAAAAAAAGTTTTTTGATAATTATAATAATTACTGTAGAGTTTTTTAAAAAAATGTTTTCTATTGTTTATTTGTATTGCACTTGATAGATTTGTGAATAATCCTTCAACTTCAACAGGAAAATAAACAACATGTGTTTTATTGGGGTTTTCCTGACTGATGTCAAATAGAACTAAGTGGACAGGTGAAGGTTATACTAAATACGTCTGATTTCCTGGAAGAAGATGAACCGATATGATATAAGTAATGTGGAAACTAATAAAAAAAATTTAAGCGACCAACTTTTTACTCAAATTAGTAAGTTAGGTTGTATAATTAGTGTGATTTTTGTGTGTTGTAGTATAATTGGTTTCGAAATGTATGCTTTAAACTGACACACTGCAAAAGAATTCTCATTACCTGTTAAAAATAGTTCTTAAAAACTCTACACTGTAAAGTTCTGGTAGTAGGGCCACTGCATTATATTTATATATTTCTTCACGCGATGTGAAGTTGTGAGCTTTACTTTGGAATGTGAACATATGTACGTTACGAGTGTATTTATTTTATGTTTCTTGGAAATATTTGGTCTTTTTGTGACAATAATTAAGCTGTTATTATTTTATTTTATTTTATTTATTTGTCTTATTATGATATTTGTACAGGTTTACCAGCAGCCATGGTTCTTTGTTCTCAATTCTTTGTAGCATTATTATTTACTTTGCAAGTTATTTACGAATGAACTATACTCCATCATCATCATATGGGTGGGTAAACTTTGCTCAGTAATTCCTGCCAGTCGATGTAATTTCAGAGCTTACACGGAGCTCAATAAAATAATTTTAAAAGCTCAACGAAATTAAGCCAAGTTGCCAAATCTGTATTATTACACTTTTCTGTTAACACATGTTAGCACATGTTCAATTTCAAATCGAAAACAGATTACGATGACTACTACTTAGAGAGTATTTATCAGGAAGGCAGAAGTTACAACACACACAGTTTAAATTCGGGAAAGATGCGTCTGTTTTGTGTGCCTATTGCATTTTTAGTAGTAAAAGTATCTTGTGCAATTCTAATCTTCAAATATTTATTTAGGAAAAAATGGTGGGGGTTTCAATCTTTAATTTTGATGACAATTACACATTTATGAAATCTCTTTATTTTGTTATCTTGTTTGGCAACTCAAGAAGTTTCGTTTTGTACATTTATATTGCGTTTTATGTGGTGCATGCCACACATGACACTTGACAAATACATTTTGTGAATGATCTTTATTTTACAAAAATTTTTTTACAAGTATGCATTTTTGTACCAAATGTGTTTGTTTATTGCTTTACATTACGTCAATCGAAGGCATATAAGGTCATTTAAGAAGTAGAGTGTTCTTGGTTTTTAAAGATGCACATTCCTGGGACCCACATTTTCTGCGCAGTTTGGTCGAGGAGTGTCAACACATTCCATGTCGGCTGAACAACGGATTTGCTTTTAATATTCAGAAGAAGAAAATGTACGGTTAAAAACATTTTATATATACTAATTTATAAACTCTCGGAACAAGGCAGAGTAGCAGGTCTTCCAATTCCAGTCATTTCATGACCTATTTTAAATTGCACATAAGTTATGAGTCCAGCGGTGTAACCAAATACTAATTACTAATACTAAACTAAACAACTCTCTTACATTCATTCAGGTCCATTAAAACAAAAATACAGCCAGAATGACGACAGCAATTTTGAAGGTCATTGTGTTAGTTCCAAGCAGTTTGAATGTTTGTCAAATGCAGGTGAAAGTGGTCTTTATATGATTCCAGATCCCACTTTTTTAGTTTGTGGGTTTTACCTTTTTTATTATGTCATGTTGCACGCCGATAAAACCTGACAGAGGAAACCTTGAGAGTAATTGGATTTCATGAAATGATTAAATAGCAGTTTCCCCTTAAAAGTGGTCCCACATAATGAGAAAAAGAATTATTTTTATTTAAATGGATATAAAAGCGCCAAGTAAATCAAGTTTAATTTCATAATATTTTGTTTCATTGAATTTTATTGAGTTTTCTCCATCATCTTGAGATTAATGAAAATCAATTTTGGTGTTGCAATATAGATTTTGAAGATTAGAGGTGTTCGTTGTCAGATCGGATGATTAATGATCCTACAGTGTAGCATTAGTTATTTAACTTTATAATTTGTGAAAGTAAAGGTTAAATGTCTATTGAACAAGTAATTGTGTAATACAAAAAAATTAACATTATTGTGCTGGAGTTTTCTTGAAACTAGTTTATTTATTCATATCGTGACGCGATTGACTTTAATTATTATTTTTTCCCAGGTACACGTACTGAGGGTTGGAACCACAACTCTCCACACTCACATTGCAAACATCCATCAGGTTTGGTTGTTTGACCGCAATCTTGAGGACATTCTCGAATGCAATCTAAGCATTGAATAGAATTACAGTATTTGAAATTTTATGAATAATGAATTTAAAATTGAAATGTGTGTTAACTTACTAGGACGTCGTGGAGGCTTTGGTGTTGGGAACACGCCAAAGTAAGGTCCTACGTTGCAATTGCATTGGAGGCAACCATTGTTCAATCGTATTTGACCACAATCTTGTGGACAAACTTGCGGACAGTCTTTTAAAAAATGAATGAAATTAAAAGGATTCAAAATGCAGTTTTAATTATACCTCTTTTTGGTGGTGGTGGTGGTGGATGAATTGGAAACCACGGTCTTGTATGACAATCGCATTTCACACATCCATTAGCCAGGCGCTTCATACCGCAGTCTTTTGGGCATTTTGTTGGACAATCTTTAAAATGTCAAAAGAATTAAGCGAATGTTTTTATTTTGTAGGTGAAACAAGTAGAAATTGTGATCCATTTTACCTCGCTTTGGTGGCATTTCTGGAACTGGTGGTGGGTACCATGGTCCCACATTGCAGTTGCATTTCAAACACCCGTTCGCTTCTGTTGTTTGACCACAGTCTGCAGGGCAAATGCTGGGGCAGTCTGAGTCTGTTGGATCTGAAATCATATTTTGTTTCAAACATTTTTTAAAGGATTTTTCATAACACGAAATATTGCAACATACATTTTGTGCAATCACATTGGGCGCATCCGTCACTTCCAATACTTCTTCCGCAATTGTAGTCACAAGTTGGTGCGGTACATTTTGCCAAAATAACTGGCACTGTATATTCAGTAGTGTTGAAAACTTAAATTAATTGTTTTAGAAGTTACAACTTACCACCAGCAAGGGTTAGGAGCACCAAAGTGCTAACACCTGACAGAGGAAACATGTTGATTGAAAGTGAGCTTTATTATGTAAACCGAAGCCTTATTTATATCACGTCTATTATCAGAGGTGCAACGTGTTTCCTGATACTCATTCTGGGTAAATATTCTTTACATAAGCAAATCTGTTACATCCCATCCCATTATAAAAGGGGTATTTTCTTTTTTTTTACTTCTTTTTGCCACCTTCAGGTTAAGCTATTTCTATTGCACGACAACATAACTGAATATTTTAATAATATGAATAGAATAATTAGGTACAATTAGTAACAGAAGGTACAACATTGGCTTATGATTTTTTTTAATCAATTTATTGTGTCTGTTTATCATTTAATTGCCTTTTTCATAATCT
The DNA here is from genome assembly GCA_034683725.1 of Strigamia crassipes. Lineage (NCBI taxonomy): Eukaryota > Metazoa > Arthropoda > Chilopoda > Geophilomorpha > Linotaeniidae > Strigamia > Strigamia crassipes. The sequence continues at coordinate 42,466 of JAQFXT010000132.1, forward strand.
TTATAATAATTGTTAACTTAGCACAAAAATGTAAAAGGTGTTGTTACTCCCACATCATGTGCAGGTAAAGTGATTTAAAAAAAAAAAATGTTTTCCTGCAATATGCAAGGAAATGAGTTGCAATAATTTTGTTGATTTTAAATTTTGTAGATTGTAGAGAAGTGATTGGCACGGCGCTTATGGAATGGATTTTTTAAAATGTTGTTTTATAAGTTGAAGTATTTTGGGGTTATTTTATTTTTAGTTACTGATTATTATAAAATATTATTTGTCATTTAGGCGTTACGTAATATATGGACGGCCCCTTATTAACAGATATTCAATACGCTATAAAGCGAAAGTATTATGTTTATAAATGCAGTAACAATTTTTTATTTTCTTTTAATGCACTTGACACGTGTTGCTCCTCACCCGATCCTCGAAACCAAACCCATAACTTTTCTTGTATTTGCTTAAAATCCGGGATTTCCAATTTGACGTTAAAGGAAGTTTGGCAACTTATAAAAGCGAAATCCGTTCCAAGTCACAAATTTGTTATAGGGAAGATACATTTGAAGTGTTTTAGTTGTACGCAACAGTACTCATTATGAATGATTTAAGTGTCACTGGATATTTTCCTCATTTTCGTCAATGTCTAAAATGGAAATTAGATTTAAAAGAAGTACGCAAAGATGAAAATGATACCATAATTTACAGCTTAACAAATCAAACGTTTGAATTAGGGCATTACTACGTGAGCAAAAACTCTTTTTACGTGTGCATACCACAACACATAATTCCACCATCATTTGATCTGGACATTTTCTTTTTTTTCTTGTGGACGATGTCTATTTTAAGCTTGTTTTTGTGCTTCATCATTTACGCTAATCGGACTAATCAAAATCACGACAACAGGCCAATGTTATGTTACATAACCAGTTTATTTGGCGCTTATTTACTGTTAATTATTTCTCAAATCCGTACTTCATCGCAGCCCATGGAGTGGAAATTCCTTCTCTGCATTTACGCTGACATTACTTTTTTTTCTATTTACACTTGGCAAAACGTATTAAGTTTTGGTATATGGAAAAAATTTCGCGCAGGAACGCTATTGGTTAAATCACAACGTAATACTAAAGGTTTTTTGTGTAAATGCGTGTATGGTTTTGGAATACCTGTACTAGTCGTTGTAGTGTCCGCTTTGCCTGGGCGACTCACGCAGTATTGTGCTAGGGGCAGTATAAAAGAAATATCCTACTTCCGTTTGGGAATTGCATTTCTTGTGGTCATAATAATCAATGCAATTCTTTTCGTAATGATATGTAATAATTTGAGACTTCTTGGTCAGAATGGATGTACCATAAATCGAAAACTTAGCAGAACATTGTAAGTTCGAAATTTTTCACTTTTACCATTTAAAAATGAGTGTCGCACTTATTTATGATTTTCTTATTTTTAGAAAAATTGTTTACTCCAAATTGTTTCTTCTGACCTGCATTAGCGTCGCATCTCTCTACGTTGCTTTTATTTTGGAACCAACATCTGAATTATATTGGGTTTTCCCATTTACAATCATATCACTTCATGGCGTGTTTGTATTTCTTTTCTACGGTTTGACAGACATCATTAATATACACCGTTCAAATAAGAACAAAGCGACGGCAAAACCTGTTTCCGAGCATAAGACGACTGCTGCTACCACAAGTTCATCAATTTAAACTCATGGATTGCGTAGTTTTGAAGAAAAAAAGAAGAGGAAATGTCCTCGAATTTTTATCGTTTATTCATTTTCCTTAAAAAAAATTTTCTTAGTCAATTCCTTTAGGCGTAAATAAATGTGTGGACAAAAAGACAAAGTGTTGAAACGAATATACCGACAAACATCAAACCATGGGATAAGAACCACATATGAATAACTTAAGACATCAGCATTACTGTATGTTACATAATTGTGTGAATATCAATGTAAAGTTGTAGCATTTGCTGGAAATGACATTCATTTTACGACATTTTTTTAATACACAATTTAAAGGATTATAAAATGAATGCCGTACAATCTACGAATAGTTTAAATAAGAACAACGGTTTATTTAATTATTCTACTGCTTTTCTCGAATGTTCAAAATGGAAATTGGACTTAACGGAAGTGCAAATGCTTGAAAACCACAGCTTGTTTTACACTTTAACAAATCAAACGTATCAGTTGGGCGATTACTACGCGAAGGAGAACTCTTTCTACGTGTGTATGCCACAAGAAGCGGTTCCACCGACTTTTGATTTGGACATTTTCTTTATGTTTTTATATTTACTATCTGAATTAAGTTTGATTTTATGCTTCATTATTGTTCTCAGACAAATTAAGGAGCGTCATGACAAGAGGCCAATGTTGTGCTATGTCATCACTGTATTTGGTGCTTATCTGGTATTAATTATCGTCACGGTGAGTCCTACGTGTCCGCCCATGAAGTGGAATTTTCTTTTTTGCATGTATGGCGATTTTATAATTTTCTCTATTTATACCTGGCAAAACGTTTTAAGCTTTGGCATTTGGAGGAAGTTTCGGAGGGAATCTCTGCTTATTGCATCAGAAGAAAGCACAACCAAAAGCTTTTTGCTGAAATGTTTGTACGCGTGGGGAATTCCTGCATTGATGGTCATAATATCTAGTAGTTCTACATCTAAAAGCTATTGCCACACAACCAGAGAAGAAACGTATTATATTAATGTGGAAGCTACATTTACTCTTGTTGTTGTTGTTAATGCCATCTTATTCGTGTTGATCTGCAATAATCTACGACTGCTGGGAAAAGATGTATCTGCCGCAAATAAAAAAATCAGCAGAAAATTGTAAGTTAATGTCAAAGATAATAATTCTGCCATGTCATGAATAATTTCACATTTCATAATTTTTTTTTTTTAGAAAAATTGTTTATTCCAAATTATTTATTTTGACCTGTATCAGCTTTGCATCTGCTTATTTCCTTATTATATTAAAACCATCATTTAGATTATATTGGCTTATACCAATGACAGTTATATCGTTACATGGAGTATGCGTGTTTTTATTTCATGGTTTACCTATTGTAATACGAATTTGTCATGAAATAAGAAAATCTAAACCTCAAACAAACTGAAAAACACCAGTTAGTAATGTACAAGTTTTGTTTTAGTATAAGCCTTCTTTAATAATCTTCCAGTACTTCATTAGGATATGTTGTCTGTATTGTTTAATAGTGTACAGTAGTAATTGTAAATCCTTTTTCTTCTTCATGTATTTTTGAGTTGATTGATGGGAAATGGTCATGTACTACACATATATAATACAGTTTTTGATGTAGAAGAAAAAATAAATTTAATTTGTACAGCTTTTATCTGTCTCTCTCTCTCTGGATAATGTAAACAAAAATCATTCAAAGTTGGCAGTATGCGGCAGGAAGTTGCAATGTTTTCATAATATTTTGTAAATATTTTTAAATTGCAAATCAATCAAAACCATGGGCGACAATGCAAATGGTGCCACCAATCAAAATTGAATTGTTGATCGAGACAACCTCACTTCCGAGACGCATTACGTGCTGGTGCCCGAATCGATGCTCGGCTCACTTGCTCAGTTCAACTCTACAGGTCGGGGGCGCATTAAATACGCGCTGTCAACTTATTGCCCAGCCCCTCGGCTCACGGATCGTCGCCGAACACATCCCGGAGCCCGATCCGACCTCGGTCCATCCCGCCAACTCCTTCTAGTCAAACGAACGCGGTCAATTGTGCTATACGTCCGTGTCGGGGAAGTGCGGCTAATTTTTCACTAAGTCCGAGCGGAAGCACGGCCAATTTCCCCAGGAATCCGAATCAAGTCTCTTTCGGCGGTCGGGAAATCTCGACCGTCAACTTGGTGGAGAAGATAATCAACCTCGACACGGCTTCGTCCGAGCACCGACAGCGAGATGTTGCTGTCCAAGTTGGCTCTGGTCAAGGAAATAGCGTCGAAACGACGGTCGCGTATCGCGCCGTCCAAAATGATCAAAGAAATCGGCTAAAATAAGAAGGAAAACTTTGAAATGAGCGAAGAGAAGCTAAAATGTGATGTCATTTGCGTTTGAACGTAAAGCGTTAAATGCAAGTGTTGATTTGATTTCACCGCGTTTAGTTGATAATTTTAACACTTTTATTTTGTTTTTTTAGAATTATTATTCTTTCGACTTTGATCCATTTAAAACCCTGCGCCTTCGTCTTCCCAAAGTGTACACGGTTCGTTTGATGGCTCTTTGTAATACGAGGTGGGGTCACAGATCACCTAATCCAGCGCTTCTCAAAGTGGGGTCCGCGAGCAAGAGGCTACTGGTCCGTCACTGTTGGTGCTTGTGATATTTCGTCATTTTCATTAGGTGATCACTGATCAGGTCATTATTTATTGACATAATTAGACGATAGTTTAATTTGTTTGATTTCCTGAATCCGCCGCAGATGTACCATAATTAGATTGAATAAACTGTTTGTTTGGAGTAAATTAGTCATGCAATTGGATAATTATGTAAAATTGAACTAATCGGATAAAACTGAACAAAATCTAAACTGAATCGGTTTTTGAGTATTTTGTAATGTAGAATTTTTAAACAATAAAACAAAAAATTGAAAAAAAATAACATTATAATTCGCAGTGAAATGGAGTTGGAGTATTTTTATTATTGTTTTAATCCCAACAGGTGAGCAGAATGTGATCGGGATATCTTCTCTTACGGAAAAGTAGGATCAGAGCATCGTTAAATCATAGATTTAGACAGAATATGCAAAGTGGGACTAATTCCAAATTTTACTAGAAATTTGAAGCAAAATTATAATTATACTAGGCAGATAAATTAGCATAGCCAATCAAAAGCCATGGAAACTTCTTAAAGTGTGAGAAGAAACTGTGATACTTCTAAAGGTGTTTTGATTGGTTATGCTAATTATCCCACTTTGCGTATTCTGCCTGAGAATTTCTCTCCGAGCGAGCTTTTCGTCAGTCGGTGTTCTAGCTCGATGCAGGACACACATGTCGCCGGGTGTCACTATGGTGAGTATATTTTATTTTACACTTTGTGCTTTTATTAATTGCGGTTTGATTTGTTTTTGCACTTTCTTATAAATGTTCATGCCTATGCCTTATCTCGACATTTTATAGCACATTACTTAAAACGAATGCTTGTTTAATTTGTTTTCATTTTTGTATGCTTTATTATTAATTTGACAAGGTACTAATTGTGTTTTTTATTTTGTAGGTTCCACAAGGACTTCCAGTGCCATTACAGAATTCAACGCCGAAGAGTTATCTTTTATTATTTGACTTTTGTTTTTTATATTTGTAATTTTTTTAAGTTTAATAAAGTATTTCGTGTGTCGTCTTTATAATTTTTGTGCAAATACACAAAAATTATAAATCTTTCGATACACTTTGAATTCAATTTTCTTGTATTTTCTTATACTTAAACAAATGAGACGGGAATGCGTGTACCCACCCACCATCCCCTTTTTTATTCTAAGTCCAAACCTGAAAAAATTTGGCATGGATTCGCCTTATTGGACTTAGTATATTTTTGAAGGAAAAATGACTTTTAGCTTATAAATGAAAAACTTTATTCAAATAGACAAAACAGTTCATACATGAAAAAATATACAGAAAATTTTTTCTTAAAAAGAAAAAATGTGGCAAATTAAACATTCAATAGGGTTATAACGGAGCATTTATAGGATTGTCTCGGGAAACCATCCCCCTTGAGACTCCACCGTTTTACCACCCAGAGTGTGCCACGCTCTGGGCCCCCAAAAATGTCCCACGATGTCTTCCTGATGATGATATAAAAAATTACATTTATTAACCTGTAAAAAAAAAAATACACTGTACAATAACAAAAATGTAAATACTTGTACAACAAAATTAATTATTAATTACAAATAAATAAACAATTAAATAGTAATCGAGGAATTTGCCCAAGTACAGAAATTCATTTCAAGTTACGTATCACTGGCTAAGAGTTTATCATCGTGTGGTTAACAACCAGCTACAGTTTGCCTAGAAATAAGAAATAAAAATTAAAAAAACATCGTTTTAACCTTCTATAAGAAACAAAATGATTTAGAACAGAACTAAAACTAGAAAGCACGTTAAAGCTAGAAAGCACGTTAAAGCTAGAAAGCACGTTAAGGCTAGAAAGCACGTTAAGGCTAGAAAGCACGTTAAGGCTAGAAAGCACGTTAAGGCTAGAAAGCACGTTAAAGCTAGAAAGCACGTTAAAGCTAGAAAGCACGTTAAAGCTAGAAAGCACGTTAAAACTTGGAAAAGCTCCACTAAAAGTTAATTATGCAAATTTAATTTTTTTTAAAAAGCTAAAAATAAAGTAAATAGATAAATTACGCATTTAAAAAATAGAAATAAGCTGATAAATTAATTCAAGTAAACGTAATATAAGGTCTAACCCCTAAAAACATTTTAAATCGCGATAATTAAAAACAGTAAATACAAATTAACACTTTCGTTTTAACATACCGTAACTACGGTAACAACAAAAGCTTCAAATAAAAGAAACATTAAAACTCAAATTCTAAGCTAAAAATTAAATAAAAGCGCATATTGCGTTTAAATTTTAACTAAGGGGATTAAATGAACATTTTACTCACACGGAATGCTGAGTTTGCGGTCTTCTCGACGTCGAATCAACTATTGAAATAAGCGAAGTTGAAAAACAGAAAATTCAAATTAGTTTTTCTTCGCGCGCTAATTTGCATGGTTTCGAGCCGTCACCTGTTAGGAAAATGCTGCAACAAAAAATTTATTGAACGAGACTCGTTTATTCCTGTACAAATTATCAGAATAAAATCATGTAACGGGACCGGAAATATTGTCTTTAACATTCTTTAATATTAAATAAATACAAGCCCTATAACGTCGAAATAAATGATAAAAGATACGCATATTATAGTAAACATGGGCGACGATGTTGAATCAATCTGTCGTCTCGATCCAATAAATAAAATTAAAGCTCATTCAAATAAAAACTCGTACAATTTAGTAATGCGATCGTAATTCGGATGGCTGCTCCATCATACACAAAACTCATTCGCTTTCATCACCATAGTAATATTCAACAGAATATAGGTTAAATATCGAGGTTTATACATACTAATAATTTTTGTTTAAATTATAATTGCAACATAGGATGATTCACTATTACGACCCACTTTTCGTTATAGATATCTCTAATCACAATACATTGAGAATAATCAATTGCATTCGGTTGCGCTCTGAGAAAAACCCGATTTATCGCCCATAGGAATAAGAGAAATTGCGAGTCTATTGTGCGTGGTTACGCTCTGAAAAATACCCGATTTATCGCCCATAAGAATAAGAGAAATTTCGAGTCTATTGCGTGCGGTTACGATCTGATAAGGACCCGCTTTGACGCCCATAGGAATAAAAGGCACTGCGAGTCCATTGCATTTGTTTGCATTCTGAAATTGCATTCTCGTATGCTTTCAGTTTCGGCACAGAATAACAGGTACCCGTATAGATTACCTCGGGTACTACACATAACCGATGTGGCCTACGATCCCGTTTATTCCGTGGACATCTGATCAGTGATCACTGAAGTTAATTAGTGGTTTACTTTGATTACGCACAACTACGAGTATATCTTTATTAAACATTAAACATTGTAATTTACGTTATACAGTAAAATTAAAGAATAAAAATACAAATACATGATCGCTTGACGCTGGACACATTTTAAAGTTTCACAAGATAAAAATGACATTTGTGTTAATTGATTTAAACATGGAATTAAATGTACATGTTGCTGAGTAAGCAAAACAGTAAGTTAATGCAGCATTTAAACGGAGATTCTTTTCCTTCAGTATTAGCATCAACCAATCACAAAATGTATTTTAATTTTGGTTGGTTTCTGGCTCCAATGAATACCTACAAAAAGCATTAATTAGTAGTTTCATATCACGTGTAAGTCTCGTATATTTATACCATGCAGTGGTAGCTTTTGACAGATCGAGCAGAGAAAGATCAACATAGGTCTGCAAGAAGTATTAATTAAAAATATGTTATCAATATTTGCATGTTTTTCCACTTCACCTGTCCAATAACAGATGTTTTGGAAAACACTGATGAACTCCTGTTGTTTACAGTAACCAGCAGTTGAAAATTATGCAAATCGTTCTGATTAATCACGTAATCAAATCTAGAAGAAGAAAAAAATATTGTCAGTTAATAAACTTTAAATTCAATATACGTCATAATTCGTAATTACGTTTCATCGTAAACGGGATTGCAAGTATTTTTAAGGACTTGAGTTTTCCGTTTACTATCTCGGTTTTTATCAGGCTGCAAATACAATTTCACGTATGGGTCTGGAGGATCACCTTCCAATTGTGGCAAATCCCTACAAGAACAGTAAATTATAATAATCACAATAATACGTTTAACGTAAACACGTACATAACCTTATGAATTACTATCACGAGACGAGTTCTCTGCTGACTATAACGCAGAGTAAGTTGAATTTTGCCCACACCAATACTGCTAATCGCACTTTCATTTGATGGTGACGAAGTTCTAAACGACAAAAAAATAAACGGTTAAACTGATATCTGTATGTAATTAATTCAGATTTAAAGACGCAAACAGACAGAAATTATACCTTTTTTGTACTATTTCAAATGTATGAACAACACGAAGCAAATTAACAATTTTATATACTTGTGAAAAATTTATTTTGATCAATTTTAAAACAAACAATTTTGAAGAACTAAACTCTCTTTCCCTTTAAAATCCATCGAAATAGGTCTTACATTTTGCGATGACGCAGATTATCAGTTTCCTTTACATCGGTCGAATCTGAATGATCAGTCTTGCTGTTTTCGAAAGCGGAGTCTGGTGTCGAAGGAGGAATTTCAGGTGTCGAATTATTGCAGTGTGTGGGACTTGAGCGAGCAGAATTTGCTGGACTGTCAGATCCCGATCTAGATCGATTATTCAGCGTTTCCGTAGGATATTCCCCGCGAACATCCATCGGAACAGTCACTCCCGATTTCAATATCTAAAAGAAATAATCAAAACAAACTTAAATACAAAACACCGATACACAAAAATCGTATCGTACTCGCAGTTTCAACGTCAGAAAGATTTTGCTTTGAGGTCCCGAACCTTTCAAACTGAACGGACGAGTAACCTCCAACTGCTCCATGTGCAGAAGACTGCCAATGGCGTACGTCATGTGGCCCAAAGTTTTCTGACTTCTAGCATCTAAAATCTACATCCATAAGTGTGTAATATCATTTTTTTACATTATTTTATTAACAAAATATTAATATACCTCAATACCAAAGTCTTGAACTTCCGGGTTGGCAACATTAAACGAAAATCCTTCCTCGAAAATGGGATCTAATGTCATTTTTTGAGGAGCAGTTTCAAACTTTTGACATCCCACTGTCAACCTGACGAAAGGATTTGGTTCCACGGGTGCTTTTGACGGTAACTAAATTAAATAATAAAATTATTAATTCATTTTTCTTTGAAACGTCATCAATTTCTTACCGGTAAACTTTTCGCACTGTCGACGTACGCTAATAGCACAGCTGTGGATAAGCCCAATTCTTTCAACATAAGCAATTCTTTCTGTTGCTGCAAATCAATACAATTTGTCACGATAAATACATAAAAAAAAAAAAAAAGATAAAAAAATTTACTCCAGCCAAGTCAAGTGCATCGGAACTTAGTCCAAGCCAATAGAGTTTCAAGTGTACTTGACCAGTTTTGGCATCTTCCAAAGGAATCCACTACCAAATAAAAACATTCTTTAGCGTTTTAAGATTTTTAAATTCGACTCACGTATACTCAACGGTGTCTGTAGAACCTTTGGAAGCAATTCTCTGAATATCCACACTGAGTCTGTGAGAGAGAAAAAAACGTATTACTAAATAGACAATAAACTGTCGACATAAAAATAAAAAAAAAACACATAAAAAGAATTAGAAAAGCGAAATGAAAGAAAAAAGCAGGCGTACAAAATGCATTGCAGTTGCAGGATATGTAAACAAAAAATAGCTAATCGTGCATCCGCATAACGAAAACGACATGTCATTACATTTCTATTAAATTTTGAAAAATGTGGACCGTGCAATAAGAAAAAAAAAAACTAACTCGAAGTATTAATCGAAAAACTAACTACTCTTGTTAATTAAACTATAAACCAAAGTGTGGCAAGGGTCTTGCATCAAGTCCATCTCATTCTTTCTGTAGAACTAATTTTACCTTCCAAGAAAATCATCTCTATTGCCCTGGTCTTTGTCATAAAACACCATCTCTATACACTGACCCCGTAATTGATCAACAACAGCCTGTAGATAAAATATACATAAACAACTGTGTCATTTACAAACACAAGAGAAACCTTATCATATTTCTTATCTTATAAATACCACTTAAAATTTAAATACTTGGTTTCATGAACCCTCTGTATTTGGTTCTTGTAGACATAGGACAAAGATAAGGTGTATCGTAGTGACCTTTTACATTATCTCGACTCAAGATAAATTGCAATGTTGTTGCATCAAATGAGGAAATCAGATAAACATTTACTTATTCGGGTAATCTCGTAATCTATTGCAAATCCACGCGTGATTCACACAACAGTAGAAGTTGATGATGCACATTTTTTCGTTTAATTTGATCGCATGTGCGAGCTATTGTAACCTAATGATTCAATTAACGCTCCAATTACAGCTTCTGGGTCTGTTGAAGTGTAATCGTGTTCCACCCGATTAAGTTTAAATGCGAAAACAATATTTTTTTTTAAACTGAAAATGCTTTAAATTAGTAAGAAAAAGCTGCAGACCAACCACAAAGCAATGGAATAGCTACCGTATTGCGGCAATTGTCTAAGCGCGAGGGTTTCAATTAATTACCTCCCTAAAGGATCATCATCGTTGCCCTGATCTTTGTCAAACAATGCCAAAATTACGCTCTGACCCTCCAAACATTCAACAAGTGCCTATTAAAATACAATTAGTGACCAACACAATGCACAAACAATGTGTATGATATACATTTATAGTTTGATTTGCGACATGGAATATTATCAGGAAAAAAAAAAACAGAAAAATATTTTTACCTCGCAGTAGAAATCCCATACGGGATTTATGGTGTTGTTGATAGTTTTCGTCCTGAATTCCTGCGCACCAACTGTTTGAGAAAATAAAAATTTAAAATTCACTTTAATTTAAAATAAAAATTTATATTTTTAGACCCGAGATTATTCCGTATGGATCTGATTTTCCGAATCCCATCACTACATCCTTCTTCATCAAATCTTTTGCTTCCACAACATTGATTCTTATTAACCCCTGCGTAACAATTATTCATAAAAAAATCAATATTAATGACTTTTTTCCCGTTATGATAACTAATAAGCTTACGGCTGGTTCTGTGAAGCGTAGAACTTTCGACGGAACATTGTCGCTCAATTTTATGGTTAATTTGTTTGGTAGAACCATCATACTTGAAATTTGCTCGGCTACGATTTTTCGCAACATATCACTGCAAAATATTTTATTAAACACGTTTCCTAATTAAACGCGGGGCCTGAGAGATGAGACGCAGCCCGGGTCTGTCTCTACAATTTACACTTTTTAAAAAATTAGCTTTAATTATTTCGGGGATTGTCTCAGTTAACCCTGCTGCCCCCTCAATCTGGGTCAATTTACCTTATACCAGGAAGATCGAGAACGTCGGCCATATTTGTCAAATTAAAATCTATTATCTTCGCAATTAAAAAAATAATTAGTAACTTTTAACAATTTAAACTGAAATAACTCACTGGGGTGTTTAAGAAAAACACTTGCATCCCGCCAATTAACGGCATTTCATCGATTAAAGGTTTGAAGATCACACGAAGCGTTCCATGCAATTGCAAATCGCGTACTCCGGCTTTTAATTTGCTTATGAAAACTTGAATATCGCAGTCGCCCGCATAGCTAAAAAAAAAAAAAAAAAAAAAAAACTTCAATCTTCTATATAATTACACCTATAACACGTGTCAATAGATAAACCTACAAAATTTCTATGTCCATAATAATTTCATGTCGCGACACTTGTTCCTTGTACACTTTAATGCCACCAACTCGTATCGGCTACAATAAAAACAATAAATATAAAATGTCGGCTTGTTTGCAAAGAAAATAAGTTAACCTTTTACTACGGTGTAAATATTACATAAGCTACACTTACAATCACTCCAAGGTCAATTTTATCAAATCTAAAGTTGCCGAATTTTGTTGATTGCTTCACTGTCTCTCTCATTGTCGGTTCAATGTGTTCGGTCAGGAAGTCTTTAACGTAATGACCAACATTAGGCCAAATTTGATGAAAAATCTAAAAATTAAAATTAAAAAAATTAATACTTCCTAATCATCTTTCTTAATTTAAATTCAACTCACTTTGTTCACCCACTCAGCGCGTTCAGTATCAGGAAAGTAAACCTTAAAAAAAAAAAAAAAAAAAATTGTTTTTCAGTTTTTATTTATAGTTTGTTTTTTCCTTCTCTTATTTTTTGTTTATACCTTCCCTTCTTAAATATTTATTTTTCTGTATTTTATTTTTACATTTTTAAATGTAAACACAAATGAAATAAATAAAAATTGTTTTTCAGTTTTTATTTGTATTTTGTTTTTTCCTTCTCTTATTTTTTGTTTATAGCTTCCCTTCTTAAATATTTATTTTTCTGTATTTTATTTTTACCTTTTTAAATGTAAACACAAATAAAATAAATTTAAAAAAAAAAAAAAAAAAACAGAAATATTTTGAGGAAAATCAATATAAAATGAATAAATCTTGGACAGCAGCCAAAATAGTTTACTCAAGTGCATCAAAGACAATTTAAAGTACGCACGCTTATATTTAGACCGTAAAACCCAAAATGTCTCCATTTTTAACCAAGAATACTCACCCACGATGGCAAGTCCTCAACTCGTGCCAATATGCTCGCCTTTTCGTTGATCGATGCTTGTTTAGCGATGCCCAATTTGAAGGTCCTTTGCTTTTGATATTTTTCCCGCATTACATAGACGATTAGTCCAACAAATATCCATGCAGAGCTGAATCGATAGTATCCCATAAAATACACGAGTGCCACTGTCAAAAATGTCTTTGCACTATTGACAGTCAAATCGACAAAACTCGTGTCAATTGTGCGGATGGATGAAACGGCTGCTTGTGGTGGAGCATCTTGGCTGGGGCTAGATGTCCTCAACGGTGTAGAATCTCTCGAACTGTTAGTCGACATTTTGCTTCTGGTTAATTAAACTTGGACGATGTTTTAGTAGACCGGAATTTTGGGCGGAGTCCGCTGCACGTAGGTAACTACGACATCGGATGTTTCATTCTCAATTTCGCGTCTACAAGCCGTAACTTATCTCATGCAGCGACGAATCAATGAGAAAATACATTCTCATTCGTTTCGGTGCTTCTTCGATCGAGTGATTGATTGGATGTTGTCTAGCCCCGACGAATGCGGATTAAAAACGATTTCGTGCCGCCGTCATGACTGTATTGACTCGTCTGCTGCAACTTATTCCATCTACAATGCGGTACTTCTCTCATACGCGTCAGGTCAAGGTTATAACTAAAAACGAAATAAACTAATAATAAAATATGTAGTTTATCATTCGTTATAAATTATCGGAGAATTTAAATTTGTCCACTTAAATTTCTCATCTTTTCTTTTCTTTTTATACATCCGTAGCCAGAAAATGCGCATTGGGTTTAAGTTTTTTATACGTAGATGGCGCCACGATACACTTTAAAAAAAAAAATCTCATCAGTGCCTGAAACTCGACTTTAAAACATCCATTTCCTCGTAGTGGTTTGTTTCGGATGAAGAGAATCCTTGCCAATAGTTGTCCCTAAGTTGTTCCATATGTAATTAGCTAATTAAATAATTTATAACATGCGTTATCGCACAGCTCTATTGGCGTGCAGTCGTGGAACTCGAACCCACAGCGGTGCTCTTTAATCGAGGTAGGTAAAGCGTAGCGCAATGTGGTACCGAATGAAATTTTATCCGAATTCAAACGGTTTATTTTCATATCATCGCGTATCGGTAATAATGATCACTTATGTCAGCTGTTTCTCGTTTTATTTAACAGGCCGCTATTTGTTATCCAATCAAGCACGATCAGGTGTTAGATAAAACGCCGCTTTCTCGTTCTAAATCCAGACCGATTCAGTATGCAGACATGTCTCGACCAAACACTAACTTGAGTCCTCCAGATCAGTTTATAGACTCCCCCGATTCCGAATTCGATGAATTGCAGTTTCCTGACGCCAGTCACGAGTCGGATGCAGAAGACAAAATCGATGAAGGAAAAAGTAAAAAAATAAAATAAAAAATAAAAATAAATAACAATAGTGATTCTGATAATAATTTTCAGGTGCAGAGTCATTACCTTTCACTAGTTTATATACCGAAAACAAAGCAAACCGTCCAATTTTTCTTCCGAATACTAGTATTGAAGTAGAAATTGTTGATGTTTTCCGAGTTGGAACAAATTTGCTTAATCCATATTTGTAAGAAACCAATTTTTAATACTTTTTATGACAATAAAATATTTTTCTTTATCTTTTTTTGTCAGATATATTGTTCAGTTGAAGCATGGCAGCTATCAGTGGCTTATTCGTAGACGATATCGACATTTTCAACACTTACACAATCAGTTAGGACTATATTACGCTTCATTAAGGCTTCCCATACCTATAAAAAAGTAAAATGTATTAATAAATAATTTGAATTCGATGTAACGATAATTATTTTCGCTTATAGGCACAAAGAACGAAGAAAAACATTAAAGCTTAATCAGATTAGCACGCATCGCAGACCGCGATTTCCTCAAAAACCCGATGCATTAATTGGTGCAGAAAGTTTACCTCGTAGAAGTGTAAAGCAATTAATTAAAAATAAAATACAAAAACAAAATATTTTTATTATTTTATTACGTAGAAACAATTAGAAGAATATTTGCAGACATTACTCAGCATTCCTCTTTACCGATCTCATCCTGACACAGTAATTATGGATTCAAACGATCGTGTAATTTCAAATAATCAAATACTATTTCCATTTCAATTTCAGTTAGCGTTTTTGGAAGTGAGCCGATTTTCATTCGTAGATGGACTCGGTGAAAAAATGAAAGAAGGAATAGTGAAAAAGCGAGCGGGCGGACATAGAATTGTATCCGGATGGAAATTTTTATGTTACAGGTTCAAAAATTGCTGTAGTCGATATTCGGAGCGTTGGTTACTTATAAAAGACACTTACATCGCTTATGTTCATCCGCAAACCGGTCGTGTACATTTCGTTATTTTATTAGATCAGGGTTTTGATGTGCAAACTGGTATTTATTATACGGGTATTAAAGATGGGATTTTAATCAGCAACTTGACGAGGTAAAGATTTAAAAAAAAATTAAATCAATTACAGAAAAAAATTGAAATTTTCTTTATATTGCAGACGCTTGCTTATTAAAGGCTTTTCCGGAAGAAGTACCAAAGAATGGTACGACCAAATTGTAGATATATCGAAAGAAAGTGGCCGTGAATTCACTCAAACGAATAGATATAATTCTTTCGCCCCAGTTCGCAAAGACACGGAAGTTTGTTGGTATAAGAACTTTTTCATTGCAGCAAACGAACTTTTTTTTTTGAAAATTCATCGCTTTTTAAGGTTCGTTGATGGCACAGGATATTTCGAAGCGATCGCAGATGCACTGGAATCTGCCAAAGAAGAGATATATATCACCGATTGGATGCTCAGTCCCGAGATATTTCTAAAACGACCTATAGTAGAGGGACAGAAATGGCGACTAGACAAAATTCTCGAACGAAAAGCTGTACAAACATTAACTCAATAATAAACAGATAACGAGCTAAAAAAAAATAAACATTCTTTTATAGCACGAAGGCGTCAAAATATTCGTTTTGCTTTACAAAGAATTTGAATTAGCATTGGGTATCAACAGTTTATATAGTAAACAGCGACTAGTCGAAAAACATCCCCATAATATTAAAGTAATTTTTATTTAAATCAATCGGCGAATAACTTTAAAAAAAAAAATTTTTCTAGGTATTACGCCATCCTGATGTAGCTCAAGCCACTTTGTTATGGGCCCATCACGAGAAAATAGTTGTTATAGACCAAACTTATGCCTTTTTGGGAGGCCTTGACTTGTGCTATGGTCGATGGGACACGCACGAGCACCGACTAGTTGATTTAGGCGGCGTGATTCGTCAACGGGGACCCCTGCAGCCGGGAAGTGTTCCGAAAACTTCTAGCACCCCAAACATTCCTGGGTTTGGAGCCTTTGCTGTTTTCCATTTAGCTCAAGCTACGCACGATTTATCGACAACACCGCTCAAACCCGTAGAGGTTAGGGGGATGAATTAAATTGTAAATTAATTGTTTTGTAATTTATTATTTGACTGTAGACTGAAAAACCACGTTCCTCATCGTTGCACAATATTGAAAAGAATACCACGACTGTTCAGACTTCGCATAGTCTTTTGCTGCCGACGGCAACCTACAACAGAAATAATTCCAACAAATTTGGCGATTCCAGTTCCGATGTAAGCGACAAAGATGAAGGGGATTCTATAATACGGGTATTAATTTCCAAAAAATAATTTATTTTTTCTTACTTTAATATTATCTTTAAATTTTCAGATTCATTTGCGCAAAATGCGACGTCACAAACGGAATAAGTCTTTGGATAATGATGACATATTAGAGAAAAAGACAATAATTGCCGAGTTAATTATTTTTAACCAGTTCATTTTTTTTTAAGCGTATAAATAATAATTATTATTATTCAGAGAATCGCTTAAAAGCATCGGCGAGCATGGTGATGGTGGAAGTACCAAACTATGGGTAGGAAAGGATTACACCAATTTTATTGTCCAAGACTTTGTTAGCTTAGACCTGCCATTTCAAGGCAAATATTTGATAGTTTTAATTTTTTTTATTTTTTTATTTACCAACTTTTCTCTTTAGATTTGGTTGACAGAACGAAAACTCCCCGCATGCCTTGGCACGACATTGGAATTATGGTGCAAGGAAAAGCCGGGCGTGACGTTGCGCGCCATTTCATTCAACGCTGGAATTTTACCAAGGCGAGCTAAAATTTCAATTGATAAACCATGTAATTCAACTAATTTAACTAGTTTAATTGATTAATATAGAGTGAAAAAGCTAAAGAACACCCATCCTATCCTTGGTTACTACCAAAAAGCTATTTAGACTTAAACGATGTTCCTTCTTTAACTCATTTCCAGACGAATTCCCTTAATTGCCAGGTTTACCAATAAAAATTGAGATCTACAATTAAAATATAACTAGTTTTTTCTTCATTAGGTTCTGAGAAGTGTTAGTACTTGGTCTGCAGGAGTAAAGCGGACCGAGCAGTCTATTCACGATGCCTATGTCGACGCAATCGAGAATGCCAAACACTTCATTTACATAGAAGTACACAAATGATTCCACCACGCTTTTAAAGACCCTCGTCTTAATATTTTTTGCTTCCAGAACCAGTTTTTTATAACTCAATCTGCAGACAGTAAAGACGTTTGTAATAAAATCGGCGATGCTCTCTACCGGCGCATTATTCGTGCTCACAAGTTTGAACAGTTTAATGTCAACATTTTTCAATAAAATTGTTGTTAACTACTAAAATTCATTTTCAGAAGGAAAACTACATTCCGTGTTTACGTTGTACTTCCGTTGCTGCCTGCATTTGAGGGGGAGTTTGGCACGGTTCGAGGGGCAGCCATTCAAGCTATAACTCATTGGAATTACGCGTCGATCTGTCGTGGGCCCGATTCGTTGATGAGCAGATTGAAAGTAGTAGTTGGAGATCCCACTCGGTATATTACATTCTACGGACTGAGGAACTGCGGCGTATTGTTTGATGATTTGGTATGATTAGCTAAAATTATGTTGCAAAATTATTTGTTTATTTTCTATTGCTTTTCAATCAGGTTTCTGAATTGGTTTATGTACACAGTAAATTGTTGATTGTTGATGATGAGATTGCAATAATTGGGTCGGCAAACATCAACGACAGAAGTATGTTAGGAAAAAGAGACAGCGAAATAGCGGTGATAATTGAAGACACTGATAAACACATTTCCAAAATGGCTGGCAAAGATGTTGCTATTGGGAAAGCTGTGAGTCAGCTGAGACAGCAAATTTTTAAGTAAATGGCTTTTTTTTCTTTTTAAATTCTGTTACTGATTGTTTTATTGTTTTTAGGGAATTTTTAGGAGTGACTACTGACAATTCCCAAAATATTGACGTAAGTGATCCGATCAGTGAGACTTTCTTCAAAGATGTTTGGTTAAAAATTGCATCACTCAACACTGCTATTTTCGAAAAAGTATAAATTTTGCACATTCGGAAATGAAATTTTGCCCTAAAAAAATTCAATTTTTTTTTCTAGGTTTTTAATTGTATACCGACGGATTTAGTTCATTCATTTTCAGAATTAAAGTCGTACCAATCGCAAATGCCTCTCTACGTGTCCGATCGTAAATTCGCAGAAGAACTAATCGGACGGGTCCGTGGTTTTTTAGTTTTATTCCCACTTCAGTTTTTATGCAATGAAAGTTTAACGCCAGCACCGGGAACTAAAGAAGCATTGATGCCAACTTCACTTTGGGTTTAAAACATTTTATTATGTTGTGCAAATTTTTATAGCTATATACATTTATCTAACTTTACATATATTTTATTAAAATCAAAGTTGTGTAAGACAAATAATACAAATATTTTTTTAAACCAATTTTTATTACATTCCAAAAATAATAAAAATAATAAAACTGAATAAATCCGATTGTTTTCAAATGTACGATCCGAATTTTGTTAATTAATTAATCACTACACGTAGAGCTAAGGAATCAAAGTTTGACTCAAGTTCTTAATTCAATCGCAACTTAGGATACAGTAAAGCAGAAGAATTTTTTCATTTTTTGTGGAGTCGAACGAATCGTTTTGGATTTCATATAGAGTTTCTGTAGGCCTAACATAATAACAGATTTAAATATTTGGTTTTCAAAATAAATAAAATAAGGAGTTTCTTTAGATAGCAGCGTTTTCGTTACGGCTAACCAAACCAAACCTATCCTAACCTTGCTAATAAGTAGATCTCATCTCCCATTTCCGGGAGTTGAGACTGGTATCTGTAAACTAATTTTCGTTATTAAACGGCCGCTAATCTAAAGTTTAGCCATAAAATACGCCTGTTATTTTCCTCCAAAGGCTTTACTGCAATGGTCTAAAGACCTTTTGAGGAAAATAACACGCCGGATTTTATTTGTCATTTTTAAAACCAAATATTTTAATCAAATTTGAAATTAGTTTGAAATTAGTTGAAAGAAGTTTTATTAACGACGAGTAGAATTATTTTAACCGCTCGGTTAACTTACTTCGTCGTTTGTGGACTCGCTTAGTACTACCGGTGCCGCTCACTGCCGATCGTGACGTGTCACTGCTGAACTCTGAAGAATGAGCATTATCCTAAAATGTAAAACGACCATAGCCGCCCTTATAAACAGTACTAGATAAAACTGACTTGACTAAAAATCGAACAGCAGCCAAGACTAATAATTCTACGGGTTAATACCAACCGCTTTTGTGCGGCTGCTAAGATTTATCAAAAACGACAACTACTCTCACCGGCGATAATGGCCTGTAGGTCAAAGCGCTAGCGGTGTCGACATTGGGATTGTCAATCGACAAATCAAGTATTAGCATTTCTTTTGATTCATTCTCCAAGTCTGAAGTACCGCCAGTGGTTGCGGAGGACAAACTATTGTCGCTCGACTTTTTATCGATCTCGCTATCCTTTTTTTCAGACTTAGGATGAGCATCAACAACGTCGAATCGAGGCAGAAGTTCTTCGCCACTGACAACAAAGGTGTAGTCTGACGGTAAACGAGGCGACGCCTCATCGTTGTCGTCCAGTTTCGACGATCTCGGAGTGATTTCAGCACCGTACATATAATGCATGTACGTCTCCAGCGTGTCTCGACAATCTCTTCGCCTGTCCTCAGACATGACCGAAGTTTTTGATTGATTTTCCGGGGGTACCGACATTGAACTTTGGTTCACAGTGCTCGCATTTTGTGCCCCGCTCGCTTCGGCTCGTTCTGGTTTTCCTTTGACTTTGCTTTTTTCATTCTCTCGTTTCGCCTCGTGCGAGACGTCGTTGCTTTCTGCTGAACTTCGTTCCTGCTTAGGTAGCCCTAAATCATTCAGAATCACTTGCACGGGAAAGATGTGGTACAAAACTTCGTTTTCGATGATCGCCATTATCTCGGTCGTGGCGTCGTGATGGTTCTCAACAAACCCAGAAATCTCCCTGTCTTGCACGACGATGTCCGGCTTGGGCATCATGCATCCTTGAGTCTTCTCCGCTTTCTCAAGAATCGCAGATTTCACGTGTTGGGCTAGGAGTGTGTTTGAGCTTTCCGAATTGATCCCGGTTTCCGATACACTTCCTTCCTTGATCTTAGAATTAGGACAGAAGATGGGCGACTTTGGTGACAGTCTTTCTCTGCTTTCGTCCGGGTGCACCTCTTTTACATAAACATCCACTTGTTCCGGAGGTGTTTCAGCGTTTGAATTAGGAGATTTTCTTGCGACAGGTGCTTGTAGTGAATTCTAGATAGACAAGTTAACTATATTAACTGCCATTTTCTTGTAATCGTAATCATTACGTATAAAAACTGCTCCCAAAACTGCGATATAGAAATTGCACCAGCGACATCTTGTTGCATCTTCTCAGCTTCCTGACAGCTTGTCATATTTTCCTGTAGAAAGATCAAATTTTGCTCTAAGTATAAGCAAAATCTGTTCTAGGCTAGCTCTACCGTCGAGTGAAGTTCTGGTTCTCCTTTATTGTCCATCGCGAGTATATTTCGATCAGTTGCTTCGGCCATCTCCATGCAATTAACTACTTGTTCCGTTAAGTCGTTTATCTAAACAGAAGAGAACATTTCACATAGCACATTACGAATCATTGTGGTATTTCATATTTCCCTCCATTCTCATTGTATGTCTCCTATCCTGAAGAGTGTGAACTGTTCGTTTCAAAGACCGAATATTTTTCCTCACCAGATTATTCTAAATAACATGATTATTTTTTTTTTTATCTTAATTTAAGGTGCAGCAATTGTACTTCTCTCTGCAACCTCAGTTCTTCAGCCCAGAAGAGAATTAGTTCCTTACACAATCGAATCTCCTCTGATGCAATTCTGTTTACTTCAAAGAGTTTCAATCGAATGAATTAAAAATGTTTCATCAGGTTTGTCCGATGCATTTACCTGTGTTCCTTTCAAACGAGTTTGCAGCTCTTTCAACTAAAGACCATAGAGAATGAGAAGAGAAAAGTTTTGATTCTACTGCACTCGTTTGTTCCTGATGACGATTCTTTTTACATCGTTGTTTAGCTGAAACATTTCAATTTTAAAATCCTTTTTTACTCCCCTACACTTATATCCGCTTTTCACCTGTCCACCAAAGGCTATTGGCCATCAACAGAATAAACCTGTTTGAAAGTATAAGTTTATTTTTTATTTTTTTTTAAATAATTTTTTTTTTTTTTTGTTAATAAATGAAATCTGTTTGAATTGCTACCTTGAGACTTACAACGTGGAAAGAATGTTGCGATTGATTCATTACAAGATTTATTTTGGAGGCCGCAGCCGTAAACCCAAATTAATGGGCGACTCCTCAAAATTTAAAATTCTATTTTAACAGTGAGTTAACAATTATCGCTCCACACGCGTAATACTCCACTTTATTATTACGGCGCATTGTTACGGTTTCACGTACCACAATGGCGATCATGTGCAGCTTTATCCTCATTTTAATAAATATTTATTCTGTAACTGGTACAAAAAAAAAAAAAAAAAAAAATTATTTTTTAAATAAAAAAAAATTTACTTTTTTTCTTTAGTTAGATCAGATCCAGATGATTTTGAAGTTGTATCGGTTTCACACCGAAGTAAAAATCATAAACCAGCAAAAGATGTCGACTTTAATACATCTGAACCGGGGTTTCTTCAGAATAAACCAGAATCGCAAAACACCCTCGTCACACTCGTCTCAATTGCTTTAGCAGTGATTGTGCTTTTCGTAACTATTACTGCTTGTTGGCTTCTTTGCGTGATCAACAAAAAAGGAAAATCTTAGAACTTTACATCGTCCCATCAAAACAGAAGATGGTTTTAATAATTCTCCAAAAGAATGTCTGATGTGTATTTCTTTTTATCGCTACTAAATTGATACGCAAGATCAAATTGTAATAAAATCTTTTTAAAAAAATTTACTAAGTTTTGTTTATCAATCGCACGCACTTAATTATTTCGTGTCATTGTTAATAGTTTCCATAGTGGCAGCCATTAGGAACTTGATCATAATTTGTAATTTGCAACGTTGATCTCATCGTGGTATAAAAAAAGTATTCAAAAAATAATAATAATAAAGTTAAAAAAAAGTAAATTTCATTTTAATCTGTAGACATATTGCTAAATGTACGATGCAAACATATTTTTTCTCCTCTGTATTCAAACACAAGTTTTAAATGTCAATTAAATGTTGAAGAATATTACTATAGGTTTGATTTTATTAAAATCAATTTAAATTGTTTACAAATAAACAATGGTACCAGTAATCATTGTTGCAACTTACCACATCGTAGAAGCCTAGATACAGAAAATTTTGATGATTATACAAAATGAATGATATGCTAGATTCAGGCTTGTACGATGATCACACAGATAGTTTCGAAGAACCTGTTATTGATTACTATAGCAAAGAATATTTAAGTGAACCGCCTAAGCGTAGCATAAATGCGCCAAAAAAAGTGTTCCTTAAATTATAGTATCCTTTCAGAAAAAAACATTCTCTTTCTCATACTTCATTAAGCAGTTTTGGTTGTTCCTTCATTTCATTCTGTAGCGAATCGTTCGGTTACGACTGTCGCAAGCGAGCAAATATCCAAATGGTCGATAAACAAACGCTCGTGTTTGCCTCTGGAAATTATGTCAATTTATTCGACGTAAATAGTTGCACAAAAAAATTCTTACGCAGTATTGGCGGTTATGGCATCGGTCACATCACGGTAGGTAAAACTGTAATTGCGCCAGAGACTGTTCTAAAATTGGACCGCATTATTCAGATTCATCCTAGTGCGGAATACTTTGCTGTAGCGGAAAAAGGAACAAACCCCAATATATACCTGTACGATTGCGCTACTTTAGATATAAAAAAAATTCTAAAAGGAGGAGCTGAATGTGGTTACGCATTTATAACTTTCAAGTAAGGTTGCGCACACAATACTGAGCGTTTCGTTTCGCAAATCGCAAACCGTTTTCAATTTGTTACATTTCAGTCCAAGTGGTACGTTATTGGCATCAATAGCCACTGAACCGGATTACACACTCACAGTTTGGAATTGGATGGAAGAACTGATAATATTGCGTTCCAAGGCGTTTTATAATGACGTTTATGTTGTTGCATTTTCTCAGTACACGCCTGGATTTTTAACCACTGGTGGAATTGGACATGTCAAGTGAAGACATTGGGCTGTTGTACTTTATATCTAAGAATTTATCATTACCAATCTTGTATTTAGATTTTGGAAAATGGCTAAAACTTTCACGGGGCTTAAACTTCAAGGTATACTCGGACGTTTTGGTCGTACCGAAGTATCTACTATTGAAGGTGTAATTCAGTTTCCAGATGGCAAGGTAAAAAAGAATACAGTTCTCCCGCGATTTGTGCGGAAGTTACGTTCCATTCAAACTGCAGTATCGAAACTCTAATCGAGACAGAGGCGTAGCTAGTTTTTTGGTGCCCTTGGCAAATTCATTTTTGGTGCCCTTGGCAAATTCATTTTTGGTGCCCTTGGTAAATTTATTTTTGGTGCCCTTGGTAAATTCATTTTTGGTGCTTTTGGCAAATTCATTTTTAGTGCCCTTGGTAAATTTATTTTTGGTGCCCTTGGTAAATTTATTTTTGGTGCTTTTGGCAAATTCGTTTTTGGTGCCCTTGGTAAATTCATTGTTGGCACTCTTTGACAAATTTGTTTCGCGATTTTTTAAATTAGAGATGACTTAGTGGCTTCATTGGCAACTGCCCCAATGGCCAAGCCACTGACTCGAGGGATTACTGCAGTTAGAGGCTGTACATCAGTGTTGCAAATTCAGATGCTTGTAATACCTATTTGCAGGTGTTATCTGGAAGTGAATGGGGAAACATGTTGGTGTGGGATGCCGATTTGATTAAGGTGGAATTAATACGTCGAATGGGAAAATTTTGTCATACAGCTCCAGTAATTCAGTTTTTAGTAGAAGAAGGAGAAATTCTGAGTGTTGGATGTGATGGATATATTAAAGTAGTTAACAGAATAAGAAAGTAGTAAACTTTATTATTAGAATATATGGCTGTCTTTTCAGGTGTGGCAATTTGAAATACTTGACGCAGCTGATAGTAAAGATGGAAAAGGGTTCTTCGAAGTGGAACCATTAAACGAACTTCGTGTAGGCCCGGATGTTCGTTTAATGCATGTTGTAAAATGTCTGAATGAATATACACCCAATATATGGTTTGCTCAAGTGAGTTCAGTCGATATTCAGTAGCAATAAAATAATTTTAAAAATAAAATTAAAAATTTTTAGGACTACAATGGCGGAATTTGGAAATTGGATTTTTCATTTAGTCATATAAGTAAAGCCCCAGAAAAACTCTTAAACTCGCATTCTGGTGCTATTACAGGCATGGATGTAAGTCCAATTTCGCATTTGGTTGCTACAACTGGAATTGATGGTTCTGTGCGATTGTACGACATATTGAGCAAGACACAGTTGTGTGAGAAACGATTTTTAAATGGAGGCTCATGTCTGAAATGGCTTCCCAAAGAGGTCAATTACCAACAATGAGAATCTTGCGGAATTTAAAAATAAATTTTTGTGGGAGTTTACAGTTTACAGGTTTACGTAGCGATTTTTCCAAACCAATTCATAGCGTAATCAGGGTCCGATCAGACGTCGGGTTTTCGGGGCCCAGGCCGAGGCCCCGCACTTTAAGGGTTCTAAAAAAATTTGATTATATAATTTCCTTGGGGCCCCACTAATAACTTTTTCCACGCTCAGAGAAGTCCGGCACACTTTTGAGGCCCCATTTACAACTTTTTCCCGCAAAACCTCCAACCGGGGCCATGCATGTAATTCGAGGGCTACCTGACCTGTATACCAATAAATAAAATACAAATTTCGATCATTAAAATGCAGTTTACAACTGCTCATATTAAAAGAAATTAGCTTCGGAACCATTAACTGTAGAAAATCACCCACAGCCTAGCTTTATTCCGCAAGATCTCCAACATTGGTGCGGACTAAAAAATAAAAAAATATTTTTTCTTTCAAAGATGAATGACAGAGGTGATTTCTTCAGCGTTGGGTTTACAAGTGGTATTTTAAGAATTCTAGCTATTCAAACTGCAGTTAACAATCTGAATGAACCAATTGTCAAATTTCTCTTAATTGACTGTATGAAACCTCATACCGCAGAAATTTCTAGTATAGCGTTCTACACGGGAGACAATAACTATCTAATAACCGGCGTAAGTTGAAACAATACAAGATGCATTTGATTCTGAAAAAATAAGTGACTTATCCTCTCAAAATGACAGTCAATGTACAAAGGTAATCCAAGATTTGACCACCTAAAGCGAGCATTTGTTGTAACCATTTTAACCGTAGAGCCCCACAGAATATGACAATCTACCACTTTATGGGCTTTTCTATAATCGATATCTTGATACCAAAATCAAACTGAAAAATCCTTGTCTGCAAACACACAAACGCAATAAACACATAAGGAAATAATAGTAATGGTGCAACCAAACATTTTATACTTTTGTGTGTTCGCTTGCTAAGAAAATGGAATTTAATGTTTGAATTTGGCATCAAGATACCAGGCACAGACAGTAGTCCTGTTTTCAAATCCCAAATCCTCACTACTCTAAAAGGAACCTCTGAATAACCTGAAGTGACTTATGTAGGGAAAGGAAAAATTCCTCCTTCTTTTAGAAATTGAATGCACCTTGCGTAAATTTTAATAATTCAAATTAATTTCCATCTGTAGAGCAAAGATAAAACGGTATTTTTGTTCACATGGGCAACTTATCTTACACCGATTGGTTTTGTTTCGATACCAGGAATAGTCACATCAGTTGTCTGTTCAACTCCCAGATTCGTTAGTTTAATGTTCGCCAGCATGAAAAGCAATAATGTTGTTACTATAACTTTCCAGCATTGCTACATTTACTATTGTTTTGCACACTGTTTATGCTACTAACGTGTTCCTTTACATTCACTGCTGGAAAATAGCAACGGCATATTGTTTTTCATTAATCAATTTTTTCTAAAATCACTTTAAACTGCAGTCTCCTCAATGCCTGTTTGTCACTTGTTTAACTGGAGAAATTATAAATTTTGATATTATTGACGTAAACAAAAAAACCCTAGCAGCTCTTGCAAAGAAGAAAACCTTTTCATTAGATGAAGAATGCAAAATATCCTCAATATACGCTGTCGATGTTAAAGAAACGTATAAGGTAAAGCAAATTACAAAGTTTAAAGCGTGCAATCTCAAATTGTAACTTTTTAAATTTTCCTCACAGAAAGGAGAGCGATTGAAAGAAAAGAAAAAGAAAAAAGAAGCAAGAAGTAAATGAAAACAATATAAAAAGAGAATGAATTAAAATTGTGCTTTATCCTAGGTGCTGGTGACGAAAGTGAAGAGGAGGAAGAAGAGGAAGACGAGGATCAGGTTGCAAAAATTCCTACTGTACTTGGACCGATTATTTTTGGATTTTGCGCACACACGGAACACAAATTTTGGATCTCCATGGTAGATATGCTCAAAAATAACACAGACATTGTAAATTAAATTTTCCTTTCTTAATAGGCAGGATTAGAAATTGGTTATTTATATAAATACGACGTTATGTACAGTACTGAACCTGATACAAGTTATTGCTTAAGTGATATTCCCGTAGATGCACTATATCTTGAAAAAGTTGGAACCTATTCTGTTCACTGTTTGGAATTTAGGTACTATATCTGCACTTGAATTGTAGTCGCCCTCGAATGATAGTCGCGGTTATAATTCGAGAATACCAACAATTCTAGCTTATTAAGTTATAAATTTCAATTTTTTTTAACGTGTTTAACACACCAAAGGTAGGTTCACACGAAAATGCGTTACGCGAAAGTCGCGCCGCCTACCGACGAAAACAATAAACAATAAATTGCTAATTTTTACACTCTTACACTTATAATTGTCAACAATCCTCTTTTTAATTTAATTCCCACAACTTGTAAACAAGAAGTTTCACTTCTTCCGTGTGGTCTTAAGCACACATTCTTTTTTTTTTGTAGCGATGCGTTTCGATTCGTACGAACACAAGTGTGAACCTACCTTTAGAATGAATGTAAAACAAACGCAATACTGGCGATTTAAAATAAGAGTCGCGATTTTTATCGCGTAAATATATTTCAGTCCTGATGGATATTATGCGGCAGTGGGAACGGCAAAAGGAATGATCTATATATTCAAGCTAAGGCAATCATGGGCCATAGATTCGGAAGAGTATTATTGGGGTGACAGAATGCACGATGTTGATTACGGAACTGTAACTAATTTGCATTTCACATACGATCAGAAGTAAAAATTAAAATATTGCCCACCACTTTCCCAAGAAAAAAATTAAACAATTATCAGATTTCTAGTGTCGTCTGGAGCTGATGGAAATTTATTTTGTTTTGCGTTTGACTGTGACGTCTCTTCTATGGAAGGGCAGTATGCAGCCATTCCCGAAAACAGGGAAGTGAGTTTAAAGAAATAAATAGCCAGATAGTGTCAATCCTCGAATAATATTTAGGAAGACGAATTGATTGAAGGAAATGATATAAACGACCCCGACTGTCCTAGTCTCGAAGAAGATAGAATCAAGTTTGAGCACACTAAATTAATGAAACAGGTTGAGAAGAAGAAAACAATGGTGCTCACACAAATTCGACTTTTGCAGAATAAGTTCATACGAACTTTACAAAGCAACACAACACTTCCACAAGAAATGCAGATGAAAAGAGAAGTGAGTCAAAAAGTTCTCCAAAAATAAACATCTAAGAATAAAATTCTTTAATTGTGAAGGAGTTGGTTTGTAATAAAGATCTCCGGAAAGAACTGATTATCGAGTTTGCAGAACTGGATAAACAAACTCGAGCTGAATTAGCTTGGGAAGCTGAAAAACATGCCGTGTCTTTAGATAAACTCCGAGATAGGTTCGTTTTGGACTAGCAACCTCAGATTATATGTAACAAATAGTTTATCTTAAGGTTTAAAGCGGGCATTAAATGGGATGTGCTAAAAGTGAAGGCGTTTAACAGTGGTACATCAGTGTCGTCATACAGGCTCGCTTATCTTACTGAAGACGTAAAGCAGACTTTAATAGACAAAGAAGAAAAAAAAGCAGATAGCAAATCTATTAGAGACTCTCAAGTGGAAAGTAATTTGCGGTGTCTATCAATGCAAGTGCATATAGAATGAATGATACGTTGTTGTAATTGTTTTCAGCACGAGCAGATGTAGCTGTAAAAATTCAAGATGTTGCTACTGAAAAACAGGTGTTAAAACGTGTGAGCGAAACTTTTAGTTTGAATATTCATGCACAAAGTGTTATTAAACGGATTGAAGACCGGAAACGGAAACGATCTGTTCGACAAGCGGAGGTTTGTTAAGTCAACAGCTAGAGTTTGGGGTAACCGAACTTTTTGAAAACCTCGGTTTTTTTCGGTTTTCAAAAATCTCAGTTAACCTCGGTTTTCCTTTCATCCTAATTATTATAAAATTAATCTTTTTAAAAATGTCAAAATGTCAAAATGTCAAATAATGAAAAAAATGAGAGAAGGTTAAGGATCTCAATTGAAAGTGGGATAATTGTAAAGTCATTCATTAGGTGCGTTCAAATTGGTTAAGCAAATTCTACTTAACTGTACTAAATGTCTAACCTTGTTTTCACTTAAGGATAAGACATTTTTTTTAACATCATATTTTGCTTAAGTGAGCCCATTTATTTGGATTAACTTTAAGCAAGGGGTTGTGTCACTTATTTTCCTTAACTTAAGTTAAGTAACAATGAAGGGATTTGCGCATGCTCACAAGTCAGTTGAACAATCACACAGATCTCAGTTGCCGTTAGTAAACGTTTTTGGTGGTTATGAGGTACAGAACAAGTGCTAATGGTACAAAATGAAAAATATTGTTACATGGTACATAGTACTATTGCATGGTACATAGTACTATTGCATGGTGCATAGTACTATTGCATGGTGCGTAGTACTATTGCATGGTACATAGTACTATTGCATGGTACATAGTACTATTGCATGGTGCGTAGTACTATTGCATGGTACATAGTACTATTGCATAATCAAATTAAAAGTAGTGCAGTTCTGGCACATTGTACTGAGTATCAAATAAAAATTACTATGGTTCTGGTACATTTACTAGGTACCAAAAGTAGTGGGATTCTGGTACATTGTACCGGGTAGCAAACAGAAAGCAGTTAAGTTCATTACATTGTACTGGGTACCAAATGAAAACTAATGCAGTTCTGGTACATTGTACTGGGTACCAAATGGAAATTATTGCTGCACCAGTATATTGTGCTGGGCACCAAATGGAAACTAATGCTGCACCAGTATATTGTACTGAGTACCAAATGAAAAGTAATGCTTCTCCGGTATATGGTATTAGGTACAAAATGGAAAGTAATGCTGCTCCAGCACATTGTACTATGTACCAAATGCAAAGTAGTGTGATTCTGGCACATTGTACTGGGTACCTAATAAAAATGACTGTGGTTTCGATACATTGTACCGGATACCAAATGAAAAGCAGCATGGCTCCGGCATATTGTACCGGGCACCAATGATATGTACCAATGTACCAATTTATGGTCCAAAAATAAAGTACTATGATGCCGTTACATGGTACCGGGTACTAACCAAAAAACACCATTGTACTGATATAGGTACAGTTTTGTGTATCAGCCGAACATTAATAATAACATATGAGTCAAGGATACCTCGGTTCATAGCACTAAAATTATTTCATTTAGAAGCATTCAATCATAAGTCATTTATTTCACTTATTACACTTAATTGTATTCATTTAAGCAAACTTTAAGTTTTTGCTTAACCAATTTGAATGCTACTATTTTTTTATTAAATTAATTTTTTTTTTAGTGGGATGAGCTAAAAATAAGAAAACCAGATGATAATAAGGGAGATCCGGCTGTGAAGAGCGCTCTGGCTGAAGCTAAAAACAATCTTGGAGACTACAACTTAAAGTCATCACCAGATTACATCGTAGCCGATTATTTACGAATGACAACCAAACGAAAACTAAAGGAATTAGTCGCCTCCTTGTGCATGGTTAGATTTGAATTTAATTTGCTCCTACAAAATTATTCCGTAAAATTTTTTCCACAGGCTTTTGATTATAAGGAAGAATTTGATCAAAAAGTGTTTGCACTTCGCAATGATAAGAAAGCCATTATAAAACGTATCGATTGGATCGCTCAGCGCTTGAACACCATTCAAACAACGATGCAAGTCAATGAGACAAAACCTATTCCTGCACTACCGCAAATGGAGACTTATGAAATACCAGAAGAGTACAAACGAATAATCGATCATCATTTAAAATTACTAATGAAATCTGTTTTACAGAATATTAAAAAGTGATTTAGCTAAATTAGTGCCGTCTACTGACTCGGGTTCTACTGTTGGAAGTGGCTCGGACAAACCAGTCTCGAAAATGCCTGGCATGTCACGATTCAGAGTGTCAGTCGTGTCTGCTTTGATGCCAACAAGCAGGGTAAATTAAAGAGATTAATTCACAAGCACTAAAAAATAAAATGTGAATTTTAGGCACGAGCTTCTGTAATGCTGGGAAAAAACCCCGTGATCACGTCACGCGCATCGACTATGGAAACGGACGTTGTTGACACGTCTGACGTAGAAATGCATACGAATTTAGCAGCAAAAATTCAATCGACAAATCTAGAAGATCGATTGCAAAAAATGACATTACGAAGGTACTGGTTGCTGCATTATACATGCGTTAAAGCACGTTGAAATTTTGTGTGTTTTCGAATAGAAATTTGCACGAACAAAACATCTTGCTTGCTGAAGTTGAGAACTTAAAAAAGAAATTTGACGATCGTCTTTATAATTTGTTACAAGAACGATATCGCCTCGATGTTGCTCTAAAAATGGGATCAGTCCGGTAACTGCCGATTTTTCCACGTTAAATCCCCGAAAATTTATTTATTTTAAATAAAAATTTCGTTTAGACAAATAGTTTTATATGGCGAAATGCAATTACTAGCACAATTCGAAACCGAAGAAGAGGGAATGCTCGCAGCAATCAATCAAACGAGTGAAGAAAAAGGAGAATTACAAATCAAGGTGTGTATTACATTGTTACGGCTATGATCATAGTGTGGATATATCATACGGGCACATCCACTAAATAGATTCAAGATTTACACGTGAAAATTGAAAGTAAAAAACGTGAAGTCGAACGTCTTCGAGAACAAGAGAAATTGTTGCTGCAAGAATTATATTCTCTTCTTGGCGAACACAACAAATTCGGCAGTTTCTTAACTAAAGTATACAAGAAGAAAATTAAAAGGTCAAAGAAAAAAGGAATTGGAGCCGGTAATTCCCACTCCTGAATTCGTCTAGAACCAATCTGATAAAAGTTTTTCTATGTATTCAATGTATTGTATCATTAGAGGGAGAAGAAGAGGAAGAGTCGTCCGAAAGTGAGGAGGATTTTGAAGTGGACGAAGAAGAGGAAGATGAAGATGAATTTATTGATGATAGAGAATGTCCTGACGGTGAGCTTATGTATAAATTAAAATCTTGCAAATTCTCTGCTAAATTTTCACATTAAAACACCCATACGTTATATTACATATAACTTATGGCAGTCTGGAATACGATTATCGCTGTCAGGGCCGGCCCCGAGGGTGGTGCAGTGGGTGCAAGGCATCCGGGCCCCGAGTCTTACGTGTCT